>VZQC01014937.1:88820-100983 GCA_009823505.1 Rhizomys pruinosus
TGTACAAAGTGAGTTCCAGGACAGCGGGGACTATAGGGAGACCCTGTCTAAAAAAAAAAAAAAAAAAAAAAAAAAGAAGAAAACAAGAATACATATGATAAGAAATTAGAAAGGGGACTCCTGAATCTGAGAGGGTACAAATGAGGGGAGAGGCAAAGGAGAGGAGGAGCAATCAGAACAAAGTAGAACCCAAATGCTCTAACAAAATGGGTTGGTTTGTATGCTAAATTTAATAATAATGGAAGAAAAATTAAATTACATTACAATAATTAAAAGACAAACCCACAGATACAAATTCTTCATTGATAAATGTATACAGAAACTGGGCCTGGAAGTATAGATAAAAGCATAAGTTCACATTCCCAAAAACAGACAATAAAACTAGGAAACTGACTAACAGCATGAGGACAAAGAGATTAGGGGAAGGGTTAGAGAGTGGGTGCATATGACTGCATGTTCCTGTGGGGGTCAGGTCAACATCTGGGGGAGGGTTAGAGGGTGGGTGCAGGTAACTGCATGTTCATGTGAAGATCAGGGGTCAACATCTAGTGTCTTCCTCAATTACTCACATTATTTTTTGCAACAGGACCTCTCATTAAACCTAGAGACTAAACTCTCTGGCTAAGAAGCACAAGGGAAGGGGCGCTCATAGCTTTAATCCCAGCACTCAGGAGGCAGAAGCAGGCAGATAGATCTCTGTGAGTTCAATGCCAGCCTGGTCTACAGTGAGTTCCAGGCCAGCCTGGGCTACAGGGAAACCTTGTCTCAAAAAAAAAAAAAGAAGCACAAGGGATCCTCCTATCTCTGCCTTCCCATCACTGGGATTACAGGCTGTTGTAACTGGCTTTTTTCTATGTGCTGGGGATCCAAATTTAGGTCTTCATGGTTATGAAGCAAGCACTTACTGACTGAGCCATCTGCCTAGACCTGAGGACAAAGAGATTTAAAGAAAATGAAAATGAAGGTATTAGGGGATGATACAGAAGTAATGAACAGCCTGAAGGACATTTTTTAAACACTGTTCAGAATTACATCATTTTGCCTACCAAATATAGAAAAAGAGATAAGTTTATCCAGCATGCATGAATATGCAAATTCCAGCTTTAATTCAACTGAAACCCTGCAGAGCTCTGCAGTGAAAACAGAAAGGCAGAAGAGTGGCCTGGATGTGGGCAAAGTGTGGAGCGAGGTGGGAGCTGGCTGATCAGAGTGATGGGTTTCTTCCTCCCACAGCCTGACCCTGCACGTCTTAGAAGTTCAATCCAGGGTGCCCTGAGGACTAGCTCTGACTTGGGAAACTGAGTTGACAATCTGGAAGCTTGGAAGCTTTTAAGGGAGAAGAAGCTTGTTCCCTACACAAGCTACATTCCAGGTGTGCATGTGTGCTTTACCCAATGCCAGAACAAGGTCGAAGGCAGCAGGAGAAAAGGGAGCTACAGGGGGAGTCTCATTCCTGAGGATGGCTGTTCTTAGGTTAGCATTTTCTTCCCTTGCCCTACTAACTGCATTAAGGATTAGTGTGATGTGTTCAAATACCAATCAAACAAAGATAGCAGTCCATAAACAAAAAGAAAAATGGAAAATAAAAACAGCTTTTGAAAAATTATTCCTATAACTATTATTTTATTACATTTTTGAGAATAAAAAGCATACTATAAGAATTTGTCACCTCAATCTTTATTTTGTTTTGGGGGGAACAAGGACTGATTGCAGTCCCAGTTGGCCTGAAACTCAATATATAGACCAGGCTTCAATTTCACAGAGATCCACCTGCCTCTGCAGTATTAAAAGTATGTACTACCATGCATGCTCTACATCTTTTTTTTGAGACAGTCTCCCTTTAATCCCAGCTGGCCTGGAGCTTGCTATGTAGACCAGGCTGGCCTTGAACTTACAGAGATCCACCTGCCTCTGCCTCCTGAGTGCTAGGATTAAAGGTGTGTGCCATCATGCCTGGCTTTTTTTTTTTTTTGGTCTTTGTCTTTTGGAGAAAGGGTTTTCCTGCAGCCTTAGCTGGCCTTGAATTTACAGAGATCGTCCTGCTTCTGCCTCCCAAGTGCTGTAATTAAAGGCCCACACCACTGCACTCAGCTATCTACCTCATTTTTTGAGAAAATATTTTATTATTTTTATTTTATGAGTGCACTGCCTGCATTGTATATTGGGATAATGCATCTGTGTCATATAATACCCATGGAGACCTGACGAGTGCGTCGGATCCCCTGGAACTGGAGTTATGGACAGTGCTGGGAAATGAACCTGGCTGGGTCCTCTGCAAGAGCAACATCTGAGCCATCTCTCCAGTCCTCTATCTCTTTTTTTTTTTTTTTTTTTTTTTTTCTTTTTTTGAGACAGGGTCTCCCTATAGCTCCAGCTGGCCTGAAACTCACTATGTAGACTAGGCTGGCCCTGAACTCAGAGATCCACCTACCTCTGCCTCCCCAGTTCTGGGATTAAAGGTATGCACCACCATGCCCGCTCTATCTCATTTTTTAAGTGTCCAGTTCAGTGTTATTTGATGAATTCATGATGCTATGCAACCACCACCCCCTCAGGATCTGTAACTCTGTTCATCCCATAAAGCTGAAATTCCAGCTGGCCATGGTGCTACATGCCTTTAATATAAGCATTTGGGAGGCAGAGGCAGGAGGATCTCTGTGAGTTCAAGACCAACTTGGTCTACATAGCAAGCTCCAGACCAGCTGGAGCTACAGGCAGACCCTCTCAAAAAAATCAAATAAAATAAAAACAAAACTGAAATTCCATACCATTAAAAATACCTCTCTATTCCCAGAGCCCCTGGTAACTGCCATTACTTTCTATTTCTATGGCCTTGGCTGATTTTAAATACTTCACATTGATAAAAACAATTTTCTTTACACTAATTTATTAATGGGAATGGCATGCCATGGAGCCCATCTGGAAATCAGAGGACAGCTTGCTGGAGTCAGTCCTCTTTCACTCCCATGTGGGTTCCAGGTGTAGAACTCAGCCGTCAGGCTTGGCATAAGCATCTGTACCCACTGAGATATCTCACAATCCAAATTTGGACTACCCTTTTTTTTTTTTTTTTTGGTCTTTTTGAGACAGGGTCTCCCTAGCTCCAGCTGGTCTGGAACTCACTTTGTAGACCAGGCTGTCCTTTAACTCTGCCTCCCAAGTGCTGGGATTAAAGGTATGTGCCACCATGCCCAGCAATACCCTGTAAACATTTAGAAGTAGAATGTTGGATCATCCAAAAATTCTCTGTGCAATTAAAATTGTTTTTTTTTTTAATTTTATTACTGAATTTTTATGTATTTCATAGAAAACATCCAATTTATCTTACTCACCTTTCTACCCCCTTCCTCATTATTGTCCTTCCACAGCTGAGCCGCTGGAATTCATACACTCCATCATTTGCGCCAAGGCCCATTGTATCAAGTTAATGACCCCAGACGTTTCTCAGTGCAAGTTCATAGTTTAGTCAGCCCATCCAGAGTCCCTTTTGTTGTTGTAGTTGTTTTGTTTGTTTGTTTATTTTTCTCTATGTGTATGAATGTACTGTCTGCATGCAAGTTTGTGCACCCGTGCCATGCAATGCCGCGGAGGTCAGAAGAGGGTGTCGGATTTCCCTGGAACTGAAGTTCTCCTGGAATTGGAGTTACAGACTCTTGTTGTTACAGCCCTTGTTGTTGTTTTTTAAGACAGGGTCACCCTGGGGCTGGAGAGATGGCCTAGTGGTTAAGAGCACTGACCACTCTTACAGAGGACCCGGGTTCGATCCCCAGCATCCACATGGCAGCTGAGAACCGTCTGAAACTCCAATTCCAGGAGAACTCCAGTTCCAGGGGAATTTGACACCCTCTTCTGACCTCCACAGCTCTGCAGGACACAGGTGCATGGACCTGCATGCAGACAGTAAATTCATACACATACGGAAATAAATAAAATAAAATAAAAAGTTAAAAAAAAAAAAGGACAGGGTCTCCCTGTAGCCCCAGCTGGCCAGAAAATTGCTATGTACTTCAAGGCACACCTCTGTCTCACAGAGATCTATCTGCCTGCCTATGCCTCCCAAGTGCTGGGATTAAAGATGCTTTTTATTTATTTAGTTATTGGGGGGGGTGGGGCATGGGTAGAGGTCAGACAAAAACATGAGGAAATCAGTTCTCTGCTTCTACCACCTGATCAAACTCAGGATATCAGATTTGGCAGCAATCACCTTTGTCATTTGAGCCATTGCCACTAGTCCTGTTTGCAATTTTTCGAGGACTTTTTACACTGTTCTTTTGAGTGTCTTTATTGTTTTAAAATCCCCAAACCATACACAGGAATTCTAACTTTTATCCAGACATGGTGGCCTACATCTTTAATACCAGCACTCAGGAGGCAAATCTCTGTGAGATTAAGGCCAGCCTGGTCTACATGGTGAGTTCAGGCCACCTCGAACTACAGGAGACCCTGTCTCAATAACCCCCTCAAAAAAATAAATAAATAAAACTTTCCAACTTTTCCACATCCTCACTAGCACTTTTTTTGTTATTTCTTTGCTTTTCCTTTTATTTTATGTATGAGTGTTTTGCCTGCACACATGCATACAATGCTCACAGAGACCAGGAGAGGGCATCAAATCCCATGGAAGTAAAGTTACAAATGGCTGCTAGCCACCATGTAGGGGATGGGAACTGGGTCCTCTGTAAGAGCAGCCATTTAATTACTGAGCCATCTTTCCAGCCCTATTGGCTTGTATTGTATTGTATTGTTTTGTCTTCCTATAGCCCCAGCTGGCCTTGATCTCATAGAGATCTGCCTGTCCCTGCCTCCCAAGTGCTAGGATTAAAGGCTTTGTCACCACACCTGGTTTATTTGCTTGTTTTTGCCCTTTTTTGGTATTTTTGAGACAGGGTAAGGTAGCATATCTCATGGTTGTGATTTCTGCAAGGAGTGATTGTTATCTACTGGTCACTTAAGTATCTTCTTTGGAGAAAATATCTATCCTGTAACAATTATTATATACTAATAAGTGTTAGCACACTTATGCACTGGCATTTAAAGAATAAAGGTAACAAGTCAAATGAAGATTACTAGGCTGTAATCTTTCTGAAAGTTTTACCCTCCTTTACAGAACAAGTCAAATGGCCATGTACTCTGCAGACTACAGGCATGTTCTCTTTCAAATGTTCTCCTCATTCCTTACCTCACATACAGTCACTCTCATCCTTCTCCTGACTGGCATAATTACTCTCATCCTCTCCTATTATCAGGGCAAATAACTGAAAGAATGTGCTAAAAATTCTAGCCTAGGAATTATACTGGTCCTGTGTTCAAACCAAAGCACACACTATTCTACAATGTGCCCTATATGATCTAGTATAAGGACAAACTCAAATTCAAGATGGAAAACTGAGACCTAGTCAGTCACCAAAAAGAATAAATGCAGCCAGGACACATTCGAAAGGTACTTATGAAGCTAATAAGTAAAAACAAAAATACACAATGTAGCTGGGGCTACAGGGAGACCCTGCCTCAAAAAGACAATAAAATAAAAAAAAATAAATAAGAGCCTGTAATTTTCACCCAAAAACACTATCTGGAACAATGTGATACCACTTACCCCCCACCAAAATAAATAAATAAAATCTATTTTTGTGCTGACTGCACTATACATGCTCCAGTCTGAGAATAACCCCTCCATTTATACATCAGCCCTCATATTCCCACTGCTATCCAAGACCACCATTCTGCCCCATTCTCTGCAGGGCAATTAACAGCTGCTAACCCTGACTTCATTTTTTTTGGGGGGTGGTCTTTTTAATACAGGGTCTCCCTTTAGTCCCAGCTGTGCTGGAGCTTGCTATATAGACCAGGCTGGCCTTGAACTCCCAGAGACCCGCCTGCCCACCTGCCTCTACCTCCCAAGAGCTAGGACTAAAGGTATGTGCCACCACGCCCAGGTCTCTTTTTCCTCTGCCTCTTCTCCTCCCCTCCCCTCCCCTCCTCCGCCCTCCTTCCCTCCCCTCCCCTCTTCTTTCCTCTCCTCTTCTCCTCCTCTTCTTTCTCTTCTTCCTTCCTTCCTTTTTTTTTTTTGAGACAAGAACTCATCTTTGTATCCCAGGTTGGCTTGGAGCTATGTGACTAGGCTGACTCAGGGCAATTCTCCTACCTCAGGCTCTCCAGTTTTGGAATTGTAGGTGTGTGCCACCAAGCTTGGTTGTTATGCTCAAGGCTTTAAACACCAACTGCATACACTAACATCTCACAGACCAGATGTTTTTTTTGTTTTTTTTTTTTTGGTTTTTTGGAAGGCTCCCCTGTAGCCCCAGCTGTGCTGGAATACTCAACTACGTAGAACCAGGCTGGCCTTGAACCAAGATCCGCCTGCTCTTGCCTCCCGAGTGCTAGGATTAAAGGGCGTGCCGGCGCACCAACGCCAGCAGCTATCTCACAGGATTTTATGCTGTACATTAGCCTTCTTGCCTTATTTGTTTCCCATTTCCAACTTCCTGCTTGGCATCTCTCTGTGGATGGATGGCTAAGTGGCACTGCAGACTTAACTGAATCCCAATTATTCCTCTGAAAAAAACCTCCTCTACTCATAGTCTGTTTCATCTCAATTAAGGACAATTTTCACAGCTGCTTGGGTCCAGTGCACTCCTGACATAGCAGACAAGACAATGCTTTATACAAAAAAATGTCAGATTCTATCACTTCTCAGCTCAGATCTTCCCATAGTTCCCATCACATTTTCAGAAGGTCCCCCAAGTCTTTTTGATGGCTTGTAAAGTCTCATGACCTGGCTACCAGCACTATGTCCAAGTCTATATCCTACCATTCCTCATCTCTGCCCAGCAATGGGCTCCTCACCATTCCCAAACACACCAACACACTCATAATTCTACCATGCAGGTACTCTGCCATCTGCTGAACTCTCAGCTTGGAATGTTTCCCAAAGATCTGCATGACTACTTTATCATTTCACCCAACATCCAATCAAGATGCCCTGTCAGAAGTGCCCTCTGGAAAACAGCAACTCTCCTCCTTATATGACATTTCTTTCTCCAAAGTAACAATACCAGGTAACACATTATAAATTAACTTATCCATCCATCACTAAATATAACATAAACCCCAGGAAGAAAGAAGGTATTTGTGTCAAAATTTATCTCCAATGTCTACAATAAAGGACAACACACAATGATTGCTCAAAAAATTTCTTGGTGAAAGAGTAAGTAAAATTTAGCTTTTGCCGGGCGTGGTGGCGCAACGCCTTTAATCCTAAGCACTTGGGAAGGCAGAGGCAGGCCGATCCATATATTATATTGTAAGTTCAAGCCAAGCCTGGTCTACAGAGGGAAGTTCCAGGACAGCGGGGCTACAGGGAGCCCTGCCTCAAAAAGAAAAAAAAAAAAAAAAAAAGACATAAATTGGATAAAATGTTTTCATTACTTTTGAACACATACATTTGTGCTAGACATAGATTTGTGTCATCTAGATCTCCCTCATAAAGGGCTTGCTGGGTGAATTCAGCACCATGGGGGTCACCTCAAAAAGCTGCCTTGCCCAGTGTCAAATCCTTCCCATGGTTGCCCAAACCCAGTGACTGGCAGAAATAAAGATGTAGGATCTTACAGTTTCCCCTGGTTCTTTCCAGTCCTGACAAAACTCAGACATAATCTAAGGCATTCCCTTGTAAAGACTCCCCTCGGCTTCTGGAACACCAGTAACAAGTTCAACTGGACAAAAAACACAAGGATACACACAGTCCAGTCACTCCAGACTGAGGCAGAACAAATCTGAAGGCCACTCCAGAGTGCCTGTGGAGTCAACTAGAGCTGCTGTCAGGAGTAGGGCTCAGCTTCTCCTGCCACTCTTACTTCAGCCCTATCCCATCACCAGTGGTCCACATCCTACACTTCAAATTCCTGGAGACCAGAACATATGTCACAATTAGAATAAAATGTGTGCTTCTTGTTGAAACTAAAATCCCAACCAAAAAAGCATATTGTTGTGAGACAGAAAGTGAGGATCTCGACAACAGACAGTTCTACCACACATGTTCTTTCCTTCAACACAAACAGCTGCATAACACTCTCCTATTTTTAGCTGGGCACAAGATCAACCAGAGTAACAACTATTTTCCCTGCCTTTAATCCCAGCACTTAGGAGGCAGAGGCAGGCGGATCTCTGTGAGTTCAAGGCCAGCCTGGTCTAGAGTGAGTTCCAGGCCAGCTGGGGCTACAAAAAGACCCTGTCTCAAAAAGACCAAAAATAACCAAAAAACACTATTTTCCCTTGGATTCAGGTGTGACCATGTAACTAAATTATAGCCCATAAGAGTTGAGCTGAACTGATAAATCTAATTTCCAGAAATGGTCCTTAGGAGAATTAATGTGCTCCTTCTCTTCCTTTCTTCCGTTTCTTCTAATGGCAACACGCACATCATTCTGAGTATCTGGAATCATGTAGATGTGGGCATAACCTAGGGTTTCAAAAGGAATATATATATATATATATATATATATATATATATATATATATGAAAAAGTAATATATATATATATATATTATTTCTTTTTGGGGGCTCTTTTTGAGACATGGTCTCCCTTTAGTCCCAGCTGGCCTGGAGCTCACTATGTAGACCAGGCTGACCTTGAACTCCCAAAGATCCACCTGCCTCTGCCTCTCAAGTGCTAGGATTAAAGGTGTGCACCACCACACCCGGCATTTTGTTTTTCTTTTTGAGACAGGGTCTCCCTGTAGCCCCAGCTGGCCTGGAACTCACTATGTAGCCCAGGCTGGCCTTGAACTCACAGAGATCCTCCTGCCTCTGCCTCCCAAGTGCTAGGATTAAAGGCGTGCACCACCACGCCCAGTTATTCATTTTTTTATGTGTATGAGTATTTTCCTGCATATATGTAAGTGCATCCATGTCCTGCAATACCTGTAGAGGCCAGAAGAAGGCATTGGAACTGGAATTACTGATGGTTAGAAGACTTATGGGAACTGGGAACCAAAACTGAGTCCTCTGTAAGATTAGACAGCACTCTTGTTAATGGTTGAGCCATCATTCCAGTCCCACTATGAATCTTTATCTCAAGTTCTCTTCTGCTCAGCCAGAGGACATTGGCTTCCATTCCATTCTCTGGAGTTCATCAGTCAGCATTTGTCCACCATTCCAAAATCTTTTTCCTTATATATCAATATGGAATTTTCTTAAATGAAATGGAATTGTACAATATAAACTTATGCAACTTGCTCTTGCTATTTAAAATGTGTCATGAGGGGCTAGAGAGGGCTCAGTGGTTAAGAGCACTGGCTGTTCTTGCAGAAGACCTAAGTTCGAATCCTAGCACCCACATGACAGCTGAGATCCATTGGCTAACTCCAGTTCCAGGGGATTTGAGGCCTTCTTCTGTTCTTCTCAGGCACTAAACACATGCAGACATAACACTCTTATACATAAAATGTAAGTAAATTTTTTTTAATTAAAAATTTCATGAGCCATATTCTGTGATAACTATTATACATATATATGTGGGTGTGTTTGTATACATTTACGTACATGCATAGTAAATGTAGTTTAAAAATGTTCTAGTTCTGGGGCTGGAGAGATGGCTCAGCAGTTAAGAGCGCCAACTGCTCTTGCAGAGGACCCGGGTTCAATTCCCAGAACCAACATGGCAGCTGAGAACCATCTTTAACTCCAGTTCCAGGGGAATCCAACGCCATCTTCTGACCTCTGCAGCATTGCACGACACAAGTGCACCAACCTACATGCAGACAGTACACTCATACACATAAAAAATGATAAATTAAAAAAATAATAAAAGAAAAATGTTCTAGTTCTTTAAGTACCTGAGTCTAAAAGGCCTGGAACATATTAATATATATACCTAATGTTCCTATGATAACATATTTAGAGAGAGAGAGATGACTTGGATCAAAAATTCTTTCTGGTCAAATTCTTCCTGGACTGGAGAGATGGCTCAGCAGCAGTTAGGAGGAACACTTGTTCCAGGGGACCAGAATCAAATTCCTGGCAATCATGTCAAGTGGCTCAAAACAGGCTGTAACTCCAGCTCCTAGAAAATATGACAGCTCTGGCCTCCATGAGGACCTGCACTCACATGTACATACCCATACACAGACTCACAATTACACAAATAATTAAAGATAAAATCTAGATCATGCACGGTGACACACAGGTTTATTCCCAGCACTTGAGAGGTGGAAGCAGGCAGATTTCTATGAGATCAAGGCCAGCCTGGTATACATAGCAAGTTCCAGGCCAGCTGGGGCTATAGGGAGACCCTGTCTCAAAAACTCAACATTTTCGTTTAAAAATGTTAGTCCTTTGAATCTTATCATTTAAGAAGACTGAAAGCAAAGAGAATTAGAGCTGGATATGGTGGTATCCTGTCTCAAAAACAAGGAGGACAGGGTGGTAGAGAAATGGCTCAGTAGTTTACTTATTGCTCTTGCAGGACTCAGATTCAGTTACTAGTACCCACATGGTGGTTCACAGATGTCCCTAACTCCAGTTCCAGGAAATCCCATGCCCTCTTCTTGTTCTGAGTAGTACATCAGACATGCATATGGTGCACATACACACAAGCAGGCAAAACATGTATAGATAAAATAAATATTTTTTTAGGTAAAAAATTCTATCAAAAATTTTCTACAAAAAGTATGATGTGGAGCTGGAGAGATGGCTCAGCGGTTAAGAGCGCCAACTGCTCTTGCAGAGGACCAGGGTTCAATTCCCAGCACCTACATGGCAGGGGAATCCTACACCCTATTCTGACCTCCACAGCATTGCACAACATAGGTGCACCTATTTACATGCAGACAGTACACTCATACACATAAAATAATTTAAAAAATAATTAATTAATTAAATTAAAAAAAGTTTTTTTTAAAGGTCTGATGTGTCTATGGAATTTTTTTGTTACTGCTTGAAATAGACTAACATTTTAAGGAAGAAGAGATTACAGAATCTTTGAGAACTCCCCAACATTAAATTAACTGTCAATAAGTAATAGAAATTTCAAGTGAGGAAGTGGCCTGTGACAAACTCTCAATATGTTGCCCAGGATGGCCTCAAGCTATCTTTCTGCCACATTTTCTAAGTGCTGGGATTAGAGCATGTGCCACCACCAGTAGGAGTTTCAACATTCCCACATCAGCACTAATAATAAACATATTTAGGCAGCACGGTGGTAGTGTGCCTATAGTCCCAGCTACCAAGCCAAGGCAAGAAGATGGCTTGAGGCCAGGAGTTCAGGTCAACCTGGGCAACTGAGAGAGAACCATGTCAAAAACAAATAAGCAACTAAGAGTATGAACCCATTCAGAACATAATTTAAAGGATAATAATAAAAATGATCTCTTGGAGCTAGAGAGATGGCTCAGCAGTTAAGAGTACTTTCTGCTCTTCGAGACCAGAGTTCAGTTTCCAGCACCCACATCAGGTGGCTCACAACTGCCAGTAAATCCAGCTCCAGGAGACTGGCACCCTATTGAGACCTCTGTGAACACCCACACACACAAGACAGAAACTCATACAAATACACATCAATATTAATTTTTTATTTAAATTTTATTTATTTTTGTATGTGTATGACTGTACTGTCTGCATGTAGGTTTGTGCACCCGTGTCATGCAATGCCAAGGAGGTCAGAAGAGGGTGTCTGATTCCCCTGAAACTGGAGTTAAAGACGGTTCTCAGCCACCATGTGGGTGGTGGGGATCGAACCCGGGCCCTCTACAAAAGTGGTTGGCGCTCTTAACCACTATGCCATCTCTCCAGCCCTTCAATATATTTTTTAACCTTTAAAAATAACCTTTTACTGCCAGGAATGGTGGTGCATGCCTTTAATCCTAGCACTCGGGAGGCAGAGTCAGGCGGATCTTTGTGAGTTCAAGGCCAGCCTGGTCTACAGGGAGACCCTGTCTCGAAAACAACAAAAAAGTAAATAAATAAATAAAATAAAATAAAATAACCTTTTACTGGAGGATAAATCTGGACAAGTAGAAAACTGATTTTATTAGTAAAACAGTGTTGTATGTCCATAATGATGCACAAAAATCAAACAGAAGTTTTCAACCCTCCCGAATGCCAAGGCTGCTTTACACTCATTAGGACTTTTCTTTCTTCCTTTTTTTTTTTTTTTTTTTTTTT
>VZQC01014937.1:102486-132068 GCA_009823505.1 Rhizomys pruinosus
AAAGGGAAATAAGCCTGAACTGAATTGGAAAAATGTATGAAATGCACAAAGCATCAATAAAAACTAATTAAAAAAAAAATGTTAAAAAAAAAAAAAAAGCAGTGTGTTTAGCAATATGGACCATTCCCATGGGTGGTGGTTTGAATGAGAATGTCCCCACAGGCTCCAAGTATACAGATATTTTGTCCCCAGCTGGTTTTGCTGTTTTGGGAGGTCTTAGAAGATGTGACCATGCTGGAGGAAGCACTTCACTGGGGGCCAGCTTAGGGAGTTCTTAAAGCCTTGCCAATCTGCAGTCATGCTCTGGTTCTTGTAACTGCTTGAAGATGTGAAGCTCTCTGCTTTCTACTACTGCTCAGGACCTCCTGCCACCATGCTTTCTGGCCACGATGGACTCTAAGTCCCCTGGAACTGTAAACTCAAATAAACTCTTCCTTCTATAAGTTTCCTTGGTTGTGGTGGTTCTATCACAGCAACAGAAAAATGGCTTGGGAGCTGGAGAGATGGCTCAGCGATTAAGAGCACTGGCTGCTCTTGTGGAGGACCCAGGTTCAATTCCCAGCATCCACATGGTACCTAACAACTGTCTGTAATTCCAGTTCCAAGGGAATCTAACATCCTTTTCTGACTTCCTCAAGCATTACACAACACAGGCGCACTTACATTACACAAGTGCATGCAATACACTCATATACATAAAATAAAAATAAAAAAAATTTTTAATGTGTATGAATGTACTGTCTGCATGTAGGTTTGTGCACCCGTGTCATGCAAAGTCACAGAGGTCAGAAGAGGGTGCTGGATTCCTCTGGAACTGGAGTTAAAGACAGTTCTCAGGCGCCATGTGGGTGCTGGGGATTGAACCCAGGTCCTCTGAGAGCAGTCGGCACTCTTAACCACTAGGCCATCTCTCCAGCCCTAAACAAAAAATTTTTTTTAATTTTTTATTTATTTCTGTATATGTATGAATGTACTGTCTGCATGCAAGTCTGTGCACCCGTGTCGTGCAATGCCGCGGAGGTCAGAGAGGGTGTCGGGCTCCCCTGGAACTGGAGTTCTCCTGGAATTGGAGTTTCAGACGGTTCTCAGCCACCATGTGGGTGCTGGGGATCGAACCCGGGTCCCCTTAGCCCCTAGGCCATCTCTCCAGCCCCTAAACAAAATATTTTAAAAGTGACTAATACACCCTGGTAAAATAACATAATAGGCAGGTGTGCACAGGCCAAACAGTGGGGTTGGACACAGAGTCAATGGCTCCAAAAGAGTGATTAATATTTGCTGCACATGCTTAAAAATGCAGAGTACTGCTGAATTTCAGGGTTTAGATGCAGATTCGCTAGTCATTGAATATGTCCAAGTGAACAGATCACCCAAAATGTACTGCCAAACTGGCAGAGCTCATGATAGGACAAGCTCCCCCTGCCACACTGAGATAATCCTCACTGAAAATGAACAAACTGTTCTTAAACCAGAAGAGGGTATTGCACAGAAGAAAAATATCCCAGAAGAAACTGAAGAAACAAAAACATACGACATGAAAAATAAATAAATAAAGCCGGCCGTGCGTGGTGGTGTATGGCTTTAATCCTAGCACTTGGGAGGTGGAGGCAGGTGGATCTCTGTGAGTTCAAGGCTAGCCTGGTCTACAGATTGAGTTGCAGGCCAGCTGGGGCTACAGAGAGACTCTCTCTCTCTCTCTCTCTCTCTCTCACACACACACACACACACACACACACACACAATGACATGAAATTTAGCATTAAAAAAAAAAAAAGAACACCACCATATTTCGGATCATCAAGATGGTAGAGGCACTTACTACACAAGCCTAAGAACCTAAATTCAATCCCTGGAATGCACATAAAGGTGGAAGGAGAGATTCAACTACGCAAAGTTGCACTCAGATCTCCACATGGGTGCCACAGCATGTGTGTACCCTGTCCCCCATCTTATAAACAGTAACAAATTTTTTTTAATTTTTTTTATTTTTTATTTATTTCTGTATGTGTATGTACTGTCTGCATGCAAGTTTGTGCACCCTTGTCGTGCAACGCTGCGGAGGTCAGAAGAGGGTGTTGGATTCCCCTGGAACTGGAGTTCTCCTGGAATTGGAGTTTCAAACGGTTCTTGGCCGTCATATGGGTGCTGGGGATCGAACCCGGGTCCTCTGTAAGAGCGGTCGGTGCTCTTAACCGCTAGGCCATCTCTCCAGCCCCACAGTAACAAAATTTTAAAAAATTACAGGGGGGCCAGGCGTGGTGGCACACGTCTTTAGTACATAAAATCTGATCCAATTAAGTAATTATTATCACTGGTGTTAGATCCAGGCTTCCCAGAATTCCAAGGGACACACAGATGTCCACTTCCTCCAGAGGCTGTCAATCTTCTGACCTCTCCCCCTGTACCTAAGGCCCCACTCCATGGCTATAAATGGATGGGCCCCAGTCACCATTTTGCCATTTTGCCCTCTTCCCCCGAAAGCAGCTCCTGTTCTACCACATGGCCACAGGTGGCCCACTCTGGCAGTTCCAAATGGAAGTAAACCATGTTCCTGGAGTGACTTAAGCCTCATGCACCTTTTTATGGGGGGGGGGGTAGTTGCAGCTTTTTATAACTTAACAACTGGTACTGTAGTTTAGGTTCTGCCTGGATTTGAACATTCCAAACCTGGGCGTGAGGAATGAACATGGAGTAATTATACACCTGTTAATAAGGAGTGCTGAATTCTTCTTTGTTGTTTTTGGTATTTTTGAGGCAGAGTCTCACTATGTAACCCAAACTTGCATCAAACCTGTGATCCTCCAGTCTCAACCTTCTTAGTATTGGGATTTTGGATGTGGACATGTCCTCTAGAGCTACTGAATTCTCTAAGTGGACTCATAACACTCGCCATTTTGTGCCTGGTTTACTTCACTCAGCATGCTGCCTTCAAAGTCCATCCATATTGCAGCATGTGTCAAGATTTGGACTGAATGTATGCACTGTATTTTGTGCATCCATTCATTCACTGATGAGCACTTGGTTCAACCTTAAGGTTATTGCAAATAATCCTGCTGTGAGCAGTGATATACAGTGTACATGAATCCCACTTTCTGTTCTGTTAGCCATGAGGGAAACCTGGTAGATTATTCTAGGCAGAGAAAAAGCACAGGCCCTGAAGTCAGTAAACCTGGTATGCCTGAGCAAGGCAGGAAGGTCAGGTATAACTGAAGTGGGGCCAGCCAGAACAATGAGGAAGGTGGTGCTGGGGGAACTGGTTTGCATCAGGGGAACTAGGAGCCACAGGGGTCTCTGGACAGAGGGCTAATCAAGACCTCCTACCTTCCCAGTTCAGTGGTCTCATCCTTGCCACTATCTGTCATTAACTTTTGAATGAACTGAGGAAAACATTTCATGACTCTCCCCTCCAAGTTCCCTTCCCGCCTGCACTTTTTTTTTTGGGGGGGGGGATGATTTTTTAGTCTGGTTCTATATGATTTCCATGACTCTAATACCCTAGAATGTATTCCCTGTTTAGCCCTGACCTTGTATATATACACAAATCCAAATTAAGATTCTTTTGGGGGGGGCAGGAAGGGGGTTGAGACAGGGTCTCACTATGTAGCCCTGGCTGGTCTTGAACTCATTTGTAGAGCAGGCTAGCCTCGATCTCACAGAGATCTATCTGCCTCCTGAGTGCTGAAATTAAAGACATGAGCGGCCATGCCCAGCAAGATTCCTTTTTTTTTTTTTTTTTTTTTTTTTGGTCTTTTTGAGACAGGGTCTCCCTTTAGCTCTGGCTGTCCTGGAACTTACTCTGTAGACCAGGCTGGCCTTGAACTCACAGAGATCTGCCTGTTTCTGCCACCCAAGTGCTAGGATTAAAGGCGTGCGCCACCACGCCCGGCTACAAGATTCCATTTTTAACAGTAAGTTAGCAGATTTACTTTTTTCAGAGGTGTTTTAAGTTTGTCTGTTTTGGCCTGATTTGTTTGTTTTGTTTTGTTGCTTGAGTTTCTTCCAAGATGGTGTCTCACTATATAGCTCTGGCTGGACTGGAACTCAGAGAGATCCACCTCTTTCTTCTAGGATGAAAAGTGTAAGCCACTATACCTAACAGTTGGCAATTTTTTTTTTTAATTGGTCTTTTAGAGACAGGGTCTCCTTGTAGCCCCAGCTGTCCTGGAACTCACTCTGTAGACCAGGCTGGCCTTGAACTTATAAAGATCCGCCTGCCTCTGCCTCCCAAGGCAATTTTTTTTTTAATGTGCATGAATGTACTATCTGCATGTAGGTTGGTACACTCATGTCGTGATGCTGCGGAGGTCAGAAGAGGGCATCAGATTCCCCTGGAACTGGAGTTGAAGACGGTTCTTAGCCGTCATGTGGGTGCTGGGAATCAAACTTGGGTCCTCTGCAAGAGCAGTCAGTGCTCTTAACCACTGAGCCATCTCTCCAGCCCCAGCAATTTTTTTTAAATATAAAGAACCAGCCAGGCATGTTGGTGCACACCTTTAAATCCCTGCACTAAAGAGGCAGAGGCAGGGAGATCTCTGTGAGTTCAAGGCCAGCCTGGTCTACATAGCAAGTTCTAGGTCACCTGGGGTTACAGGGAAACCCATCTCAAAAAGACCAAAAATTAATTAATTAAATTTAAAAAGAGAACCAAAATTAATATAAATATCAACAACAATAACTATAAACCACTAAAAAATGCTTCTATACTCTAAGCATGGAAGAAAGCACTTTATAAATTCAATCACTTAAATGTTTCCTTAACAGCCCCAAGGAGACCTTAGTGGGTCAGCAACGTAAGTTGAGTAGTACTCCCAGAGAGGCGAAGTAATTTTCTTATACAGCAAGTAATTTGGAAATACTGGTCTTGAACTAGACCTAAAAGTCTTTCCTAACCAGGTAACACTGTTTTATTTCATCTAATGTTTTCAATTACTTCTCAAAATCCAATTCTCTCAAGTCTTTCTAAAATTCACAAATTCAGAGGACAATTTAAGGTCAATATTGTTAACTGTACGCTCTTGGACTCTGTATTAAAGAACACATTAAGAGCTAGACAGAAAAAAAGCCAATGATACACACTTTGCTCTAAGCCTGCAGGCACATCTCTCTAACCCATTCCAGACAGACCGGAATTTTCTATTTTTAATGACTTTTAGAAAAGGAAATTCTTCTCTACTAAATTTAGATATTAAGCCAAAGGAAGGAAGCATATCTAATTTTATGTTCCATATAGCTACACCTCCACATATAGTTGACAACTTGTATCCTGAAAGGATTATGGTTACAAATCCAAATCATATTTATTAACTACAATCCAAAAATAAAGCCAGTCACTATAAAGGGAATCCAGGGGACTTCTGGATTGACAAGAGAACACAATTGTGTCCAAAGCACAATGTAACTGACATTATTAACAGTTGCTCTTACCTTTTTTTGTGTGTGTGTGGTCTTTTTGAGACAGGGTCTCCCTTTTATTCCCCGCTGGCCTGGAGCTCGATATGTAGATCAGGCTGGCCTTGAACTCACAGAGGTCCGAATGCCTCTTCCTCCCAAGTGCTGGGATTAAAGATGTACACCACCATGCAGTTGTTCCTACTATATTAAAAACCACCCACCTCCCATGCCAGGCATGGTGATACAAATGATGGTGATACATGCCATGGTGAGCACTGGGATCCTTTGATCCCAGTGCTCAGGAGGCAAAGGATCTATACAGTGAGTTCCAGGCCAACCAGGACTACATGGTAAGACTCTGTCTTTAAAAAAAAAAAAAAAAAACTGGAGCTGGAGAGATGGCTCAGCAGTTAAGAGCACCAACTGCTATTGCAGAGGACCTAGGTTCAATTCCCAGAACCCACATGGCTGCTAAGAACCATCTTTAAGCCGGGTGTGGTGGCACACACCTCTGATCTCAGCACTCAGGAGGCAGAGGCAGGCAAATCTCTGTTAGTTCAAGGCAAGCCTGGTCTACAGGGCTAGTTCCAGGCCAGCTGGGGCTACAGGGAGGTCCAGTCTCAAACACACACACACACACACACACAAATAAATTTACTTTAATTATATGCATATGCACATGAGTAAAGGTATCCACAGAGGTCAGAAGAGGAGTGAGAGGAAGTAAGTTGGATCCCTTGGAGCTAGAGTTACAGAAGCTTGTAAACCACCCAACATGGGTGCTGGGAACTGAACCTGGCTGGGTTCTCTACAAAAGTAGCAAGTGTTCTTAATCACAAAGCCATCTCTCTAACCCTTGGCTCTAAACTTTAGAATAAAAAAACTCAGGCATTATTGAGCACTTTGTTAATCCCAGCACTGGAAAAAAAGGATCTCTGTGAGCCTACCCTGTCTACAGAGTAAATTCAAAGCCAATCAGAGCCCACATAGTAAGACCCTGTCAAAACAAAAGAACACCCAAACACTTAATAACCCCCCAAATAATATACTTTTTTTGGGGGGGGGGTCATTTTGAGACAGGGTCTCCCTGCAGCCCCAGCTGTCCTGGAACTCACTCTGTAGACCAGGCTGGCCTTAAACTCGCAAAGATCCGCCTGCCTCTCTGCCTCCTGAGTGCTAGGATTAAAGGTATGCGCCACCAAACCCGGTATGGTGGCGATTTTCTTATTTTTTTATTTTTTATGTGTATGAATGTACTGTCTGCATGCAAGTTTGTGCACCCGTGTAGTACAACACAGCAGAGGTCAGAAGAGGGTGTCGGATTCCGCTGGAACTGGAGTTAAGGAGTTACAGACGGCTCTCAGCCGCCATGTGGGTGCTGGGGATCTAACCCTGGTCCTCTGCAAGAGCAGTCAGCGCTCTTAACCTCTAGGCCATCTCTCCAGCCCCATACTCCAGCAATTTTAATGTACTTCTAAGTGTCAAATGCTCTTTTGTCAGAAAGATACATTAAAGGAAAGGCAAACAAAAACTACAGAAGCTGGCCAGGCATGGTGGTGCACGCCTTTAATCCTAGCACTCGGGAGGCAGAGGCAGCTGGATCTTTGTGAGTTCAAAGCCAGCCTGGTCTACAGAGTGAGTTCCAGGACAGCTGGGGCTACAGGGAGACCCTGTCTCGAAAAGACCAAAAAATAAAAAACCAAAAAAAGAAAAAAAAAAAACTACAGAAGCTATAAAACAAAGAGATTTCTGATGGTGTTTAACTAAAAGGGAACTACTCTTTACATTATTAAAGCAAAGACCTAACATCACTGCAAGATCACTTTCTTCTAGAAACTGCTAGTTACAGCTAACAGAAAACATGAACTGGCCCTAACTAGTTCCCAAATTAACCACTGAGTCTGAATCCCTAGTTGTTAGAATGGTTTTAGCTTGTGTAGCTTCTAATGTCATGAGTCCTGGTCAAACCACATCAAATTAAACTCTAAAGCTTATAATGTAGAAAAGTCTTGCAAAGTAATCACCTAAGTATAACTTCAGACATTAGGACCACACTAAGACCTGACACAGACTAGTAATAACTGCAAATATGTAAGATCAGAGTAATGTACAGTAGTAGTGGTGGTTTAATTCTTAAGGCTTTACTCATTTTCCAACCACCATTGTGTGTGTTCTGTTAATTTCTTATTACACTTATTTTCCTATTTTTTGTGTCTGTGTGTGCATATCGCAGAAAACGTGGAAGAGGAAAATTCCCAGGAGTCAGCTCTCTCCTTCCATCTGTGGATTGTGTATCCCTGGCCTAATGGACATAATCTAGACTACTGACCTTGTGGGGGTTTTTTGGTATTGTTGGTTTTTCGGATTTGGGTTTTTTTTTTTTTGGTCTTTTTGAGACAGGGTCTCCCCGTAGCCCCAGCCGGCGTGGAACTCACTATGTAGACCGGGCTGGCCTTGAACTCACAAAGATCCCCCTGCCTCTGCCTCTCAAATGCTAGGATTAAAGGTGAGTGCCAACACACCTGGCTAAATTGCTATTTCTTATCCCTTTAAAAGTCCTTCCCCACTGGGCGTGGTGGTGCATGCCTTTAGTCCCAGCACTCAGGAGGCAGAGGCAGGCAGATCTCTATGAGTTCAGGCCAGCCTGGTCTACAGAATTGAGTTCCAGGCCAGCTGGGGCTACAGAGACACCCTGTCTCAAGTCCCTCCTCTTGGGGCTGGAGAGATGCCTCAGCAGTTGAGTTCACTTGATCTTCCAGAGGACCTGGGTTTGATTCCTAGCACCCACCTTGTGGTTAACAACCATCCATCCATAACTCCAGTTCTAGGAGAAGCTGACACCCTCTTCTGGCCTCTACAGGGCATTGCATGCATGTGGTGCATTTACATACATGCAGGCAAAACATTCATGCGAGTAAAAAATAAGTTTTTTCTTAGAAAAGTACACTTAATAATAAATTTTTTTTTTTCGGTCTTTTCGAGACAGGGCCTCCCTGTAGCCCCAGCTGTCCTGGAACTCACTCTGTAGACCAGGCTAGCCTTGAACTCACAAAGATCCGCCTGCCTCTGCCTCCCGAGTGCTAGGATTAAAGGCGTGCCCCGCACGGTAATAATAAAATAATTTTTTAAAAAGTCCCTCCCCAGGGCTGGAGAGATGGCCTAGCGGTTGAGAGCGCTGACCGCTCTTACAGAGGACCCGGGTTAGATCCCCAGCACCCACATGGCGGCTGAGAACCGTCTGAAACTCCAACTCCAGGAGAACTCCAGTTCCAGGGGAATCCTACACCCTCTTCTGACCTCCGCGGCATTGCACGACACGGGTGCACAAACCTACATGCAGACAGTACACTCATACACATACAAAAATAAATAAAATAAAATTAAAAATTATTATTTATTCATTTATTCTTTCATTCATTTTCTATTTAATTTTTATTTACTTATTTCTTTATTTTTCCTGTTTCTTTATTGTTAGGTTGTTATTTTCTTTTTTATTGAAGAATACTAAATGAAAATAATAAATAAAAAAGAATAAATTAAAATGTCTTGTGTTAGTTATATATTTGTTTATTTATGTATGGTGTTTTTTTCTATTGTTGTTTTTGTATTATCCAGGGTTGTGGGTGGAAGGAAGAACAAGGCCTATGCTTNTTCTTATATTTTTTATATTTTTAATGCGATGTGTAAGAATGAATTGTAGTACTGTCTGGCACTGAATTTCAAGTTTGTCATGCCCACCCCGGCTTGGTTTGTAAACAATATAGACACAACGGCAAAATGAGGGTCGTTAGCCGACAAGAAGTGGGGTGGCTTCCGAATGAAGTTCTCGCAGGGTTAAATGGAAATGTGTTATAGAGAAGATCTTCGGGTTACAAGAGCAAATCGGGGCTTTGCGGCTAAACAACGGTGCCGCATCTCCATTCCACTCGTAGGAGTGAAGTAAGGAACTAGGGTGCTGGGATCTAACCTTTGTCTCCTTCTGTGCTAAGGCAAGACACGCCCATGTGGCTCCCTTACAACTCTAGGCCAATACTACTGCCAGCTCACCCAATCTATCCAGCCAATAATTTGAGGACTTCTTAAGTGATCACATTGACTTACTTGTTCAGAAAGAACATTATGGAAAGGCCAAACAAAAAAACTGACACGAGGTGGACCAGAGGGTCAGTGATTGAAACCTGAAACGGCTGAAGGCTTACGCCATGTAATCCAAGGACTCGGAAGAGGCAGAGGCAGCTGGAAATCTCTGTGCTCTAGGCGTTGCACAAACAAGCCAGCCTACTGAGTCCAGTAATCAACGAAATGTGGAAGTTTATATCCAGGAGACAACAGACTGTGTGTGCTACAGTGGACCCTGTCTCGAAAAGACCAAAAAAAAAAACCAAAAAAAGATAAAAAAAATAATAAAATATAGCCAGAACGCTATTATATTACAAAGTAGATGTCTTGTGCACTGGTGTTTTAACTAAAAGGGAAACTACTCTTTACTATTAAAGACAAAAGGACGCATAACATCACTGCAATATATCACAATGTCTTCGTACAGATAGAAACTGCTAGTTACAGCTAACAGAAAACATGAACTGGCCCTAACTAGTTCCCAAATTAACCACTGAGTCTGAATCCCTAGTTGTTAGAATGGTTTTAGCTTGTGTAGCTTCTAATGTCATGAGTCCTGGTCAAACCACATCAAATTAAACTCTAAAGCTTATAATGTAGAAAAGTCTTGCAAAGTAATCACCTAAGTATAACTTCAGACATTTAGGACCACCACAAGACACACAGACTAGTAATACTGCAAATTGTAAGATCAGGAAGTAATGTACAGTTAGCTAGTGGTGGTAATTCTTAAGGCTTTATATTTTCCAACCCATTAACAGGGATGTTGTATTATCTATACACCTTATTTTCCTATTTTTGTGTTCTGTGTTGCGAAGTATCGCAGAAAACGTGAAGAGGAAAATTTCCAGGAGTCAGCTCTCTCCTTCATCTGTGGATTGTGATTTATCCTGTCCTAATGGACCAATCTAGACTACTGACCCTCGGGTTTTTTTCGGTCCATGTTGGTGTTGGATTTGGGTTTTTTTTTTTGGTCTTTGAGACAGGGTCTCCCCGTAGCCCAGACCGGCGTGGAACTCACTCATGGTAGACCGGGGGGCTGGCCTTGAACTCACAAAGCTCCCCCTGCCTCTGCCTCAATGTCAGGACTTACAGAAGGTGATACTGGTGCCAAACACCGCTAAAATAGATAGCTATCTTTATCCCTTTATAAGAGTCTCATTCCCACTGGATGCGGTTTAGAGTCGGAATAGGAGATGCCCATGGTTCACCCAGTCTACACTTCAGCCGTGCACAACGGCACAAAGAACAGGAAGCACATCCTAAACCGGGAAGGATATTCAGAGGCTCGTCAGACAGTGGATCGTGAGGAATTCGAGGTTCTCAGCCAAGGCATGGGAACTAAACAGCACCAGCAACAGCCCTAGTCTTCAGCCCTCCTCTTGGTGCTGGAGGATGCCTTCAGGGCAGGAGTTCACTTGATCAAGAGACTGGCGAGATGATCCTAGTGCACGGCGAGCTTGGAAAAATTCGTGCGTACAACGCATTCCAGTCCATCTAACTCCAGTTCATTAGGGAGAAGGCTTGAACCCTCTTCTGGCCTCATACAGGGCCATTTGTACTGCATGTGGTGCATTTACATACATGCCAGGCAAAACTTATGCTGGAGTGTAAAAAATAAGTTTTTTTCTTTTACTCATTTATTTAAAAAAAAAAAAAAATTTTTTTTCGGTCTTTTCGAGGACAGGGGCCCCTCCCTGTAGCCCCAGCTGTCCTGAATCTCACTCTGTAGGCCAGGGGCTAGCCTTGACTCACAAAGAAGATCGCCTGCCTCTGCTCCCGAGTGCTAGGATTAAAGGGCGTGCCCCGCCGCACGGTAATAATAAAATAATTTTAAAAAGTTTTTTTTTTTTCCCCAGGGCTGGAGAAGATTGGCCTAGCGGTTGAGAGCTGCTGACCGCCTACACAGAGGACCCGGCGTTCAGATCCCCAGCGCCCACGTGGCGGCTTGAACAACCGTCATGATAACTGCCGAAATTCCAGGAGAACTCATCCAGTTCCAGGGGATCCTACCCTCTGTCTGGACCTCGCGATGCATATGCACGCACGGTGGCACAACCTACATGCAGACAGTTACACTCATACACAACAAAATAATAAATAAATTAAAAAAAAAAAAAAGTCCCCTCCCCAGCCCAGTGCGTGGTGGCGCACACCTTTAATCTAGCACTCGGGGAGGCCCAGGTAGAGGCAGACAGATCTTGAGTTCAAGGCCCAGCCTGGTCTACGTACAGAGTTCCGGGACAGCTGGGGCGCTACAGGGAGACCTGGTCTCCGAAAAGACAAAAAAAAAAAAATAAAAATCACTCCCCTTGTAAGTTCTTAACCCTTTTTCTTTTTTTTTTTTTTTTTTTTTTGTCTTTTCGAGACAGGTTCATCGTGTAGCCCCAGCTGTCCTGGAACTCACTTTTTGCTACCCATGCTGCCTTGAACTCACAAAGATCCACCTGGCCTCTGCCTCCCAGGTGCTTAGGATTAAAGGCGGCACCACCACACACGGGCAGTTTCTTAATCCTTTTTAAAAACTACTTATTCCAGTTTTTATTTTTACCAGGTATCAGTATATTATACCTGCATGTGTGTTAAGTGGACAGTTGTTAGCTGCCATATGGGTGCTGGGACTCAAACTCCGGTCCTCTTCAAGAGCAGCCAGTGCTTTTTTTTTAACCACTAAGCCATCTCTCCAGCCCAGTTTCTAATTCTTAATTTCAGAGGATAAACACTTTATACAAAAAAGATATTATCCGCGCGGGGGGGGGCTTGGCGCACGCCTTTAGATCCTAGCACTGGGAGGCAGAGGCAGCGGATCCGTGATGAGTTCAAGGGGCCAGCCTGGTCTACAAGGTGAGATCCAGGACAAGCTGGGGTGGCTACAGGAGACCCTGTCCAAAAAGACCAAAAAATTAAAAATTAAAAAAAAAAAAAAAAAAAAAAAGAAAAAGATCATTACTAAGTTGTGCTTACTCCAAAAATCTAAGATCTGTTTAATATTCCTGTCAGCCGGGCGTGGTGGCACACACCTTTAATCCTAGCTCTTGGGAGACAGAGGCAGGCGGATCTTTGTGAGTTCAAGGCCAACCAAAATAAATTGATTGGATGACTGGATGACTGGATGGATGGATGGATGGATGGATGGATGGATGGATGGACGGACGGACGGACAGATGGGCTGGACATGGTGGCACATGCCTATAATTCTAGCACTTGGGAAATAGAGGCAGGAAGATTAGGAGTTTAAGGTTATTTTCATCTGCATAGTGAGCTCAATTGGGCCTTGATTACAAAGTAAGTTCAAAACAGTCTAAACTATATAAGACCCTGTATCTTGAAGGAAGGAAGGAAGGAAGGGAGGAAGGGAGGGAGGGAGGGAGGTAGGGAAGGAAAGGAAGAAAAGGAAGAAACAAAAATGAAAAGTCCTTAAAGACTTCCATACCTGGCCAAGATGAAGTAACAGGGACCATACCTACCTCTTTCCAACCTCATAGAATCAAAAGCAAATGAAAGACTTAAACTATGGTTTCTAAGTCACTAGACAGCACACCACAAACAGTGGATAAAATTAGAAGCAATTGCCCCCAGACCACCCTTCTGATAACATACCCCAGGGTTAGCACAGGAGTGGCTCCAGGTAAAGTCCCAAGATATCCTGAGTTGAAAAGATGAAAGTGTGCATCAGGGAGACCAAGGCAGCTAGAGGTCACAGGACAAGTTCACAGAAGAGCAATCAGCACAGCCGGAAAGTGCTGGAAACCTCACTATGCAAATTCCTGTCAAATATGCTGCCAAGCAATGATTAACCCAAGTGTGGAAGAAAATCACCATCAAGAAAGAATACCTGGGCTGGAGAGATGGCCTAGCGGTTAAGAGCGCCGACCGCTCTTACAGAGGACCCGGGTTCAATCCCCAGCGCCCACATGGCGGCCGAGAACCGTCTGAAACTCCAATTCCAGGAGAACTCCAGTTCCAGGGGAATCCGAGACCCTCTTCTGACCTCCATGGCATTGCACGACACAGGTGCACAAACTTGCATGCAGACAATACATTCATACACATACGTAAATAAAATTAATAAAAAAAAAAAAAAAAGAATACCTGACAGGATTAGTGGGAACAGAGGCTGGAACCCATACACTGTCTGTTCTGACCACCCCGATGGGGAAAAAGTTATAATTCCTTGTGAAGAAGCACTTCAGTAGGATCTTGCCAGGTAGTCAAGAATGATAAGCCCTGGCAAAAATTCCTAAAGTTACTCTCATCTAATACTCTCATTTAAAGCTTGAGTATGACCCTGAAAAGATCAAAGTATTTCCAAATAATTTAACTGTATCCCAGGAAATGCTCCCTCAAAAAAATGTATAAGGTGGGGGTAGTAGAACCTCCAAGTACCTCTACAATGTCAAGCATGTCAGTGAAAATTACCAGGCATGCTAAGAAGCAAGAATATATGAGAAGAATCAGCCAATCCAGTACTGACAAAAAATAGTTATTATAGCTGAGCATGGTGGCACACACCTTTAATCCCAGCACTCAGGAGGCAGAGATAGGCAGATCTCTGTGAGTTCAAGGCCAGCCTGGTCTACAGAGTAAGTTCCAGGCCAGCAAGGGCTACAAGGAGACCCTGTCTCAAAAAAGACCACAAAAGACAAAAAAAAAAAAAAAAAGAGGTGTGGGGGAAGGGTAGAAGAGAAATTAAGAGCTAACAGTTATGGGTCAAACCAACAGGACTAGTCCACATTCCTAACATTCCTGAATGTATATTACAATCTTGCCTTTAAAATCACTGGTGGGCAATGCCTAGGTCATTCCTGCAGTTTACACATAACCTTTCCAATCCCTTCCTCAGAGACTGCCCTCCAACCCAAAGCTCTCATATTTCATGTTTATCCCACCCTCTTAGGTATAGCCAGTCAAAGTCTACTGCAAACAATCTAGGCTTTCCTTTGGGGTCTGGTCTCACTGCTAGTGAAACTTGTCCTAAGACTGTCTTTATCTGGATGGAACCTATGTTGGTTCAATAAACATTTTTATTCCTGAGACTCTTCAGCCTCAAGTTTAATAATGCTCTACTTGCGGCCTAAATTAAGGCCGGACTTAGCATAAGGATATACATGGAATTTTATATTATATTTCTAGCCGTGCAGTGTTGATCGGCGGCACCCTTCATTCCTGACTTCGAGGCAGAGCGCGGCAGTGGATACTCTTTGTTGAGTTCAGACCTGCTGGGGCTTTTTTGAGGAAGATGGCTAGTGGTGGGGAAGCGCCGACGTCTTGCAGAGGACCTGGTCGATCCCAGCGCCCACCATGGCGGCTGAGGATCCGGTCTGAGCTCAATTCCGGAGAACGTCCAGTTCCAGGGGGATCCGAGCCCTCTTCTGACCTTCCGCGGCGTTGCACGACATGTGTGCACAGACTTGCATGAGACAGTACATTCACACAAGAAATAATAAAAAAATAATTAAAATAAAATTTAATAAAAAAAAAAAAAAAAAAAAAGACCAGCCTGGTCTACAGAGTGAGTTCCAGGACAGCTGGGACTATAGGGACACGCTGTCTCAAAAAAGACCAAAAAATTAAAAAAAAACCTATATCCTTTAATAAATTGAAAAGGTCTGCCACAAATAAAATATGAGAAGTAATATATTTGAGACATGGCTTCTAATCTTTGAGTAAATTCTACTGATATTAATACTATTAACAAATCCTAAAACTAGCACCAGCCCACTCCTCATCCTGGATTCAACATTTCTCCATTATTTTCCCTAATTTTTTTTTTCCCAAAAAGCCAATCTGGTGTTCACTTCAGTGGATCTTTAAAGCCCTGAAAGAAAACCCAAAACTTTAAAGCCCTGAAAAAATCCTTGCAGCCTTCCCAACCACCCTCTGTCCCCAGCTTCCTAAAAAGCTGTTATTGCCCACTGTGGGTCATAACTTTTCTGCAAATTATGCTTCCCTTTCCCTAGTTGAGAAATGATAATGCACTAACGGCAGTGATGATCAGACACTAGCATGTGTCACTATAATCTCACAAGAAATTTCTAATGTACAAACCACTGTCATAGATGAGGAAACAGATTTGAAAATTTCATGCTGCTTTTCAAGGTCACACACTTAGCTTGAATTGTTCCAAAGTCACTGCTGTATAAGATGTAGCAGGGAGGGGCTGGACCGCTCTTGCAGAGGACCCGGGTTTGATCCCCAGCACCCACATGGCGGCCAAGAACCATCTGGAACTCCAATTCCAGGAGAACTCTAGTTCCAGGGGAATCCGACACCCTCTTCTGACCTCCGCGGCATTGCACTACATGGGTGCACACACTTGCATGCAGACAGTACATTCATACATATACAGAAATAAATAAAAAATTAAAAAGATGTAGCAGGGAGAGTTGGCACATGCCGGCAACGCCAACACCCAAGAAGCTGAGAGAAGTATCCATCCTCTGTTCAAGGCAGGCCTAGGCTACAATACAGGCCACACAAGACCAACTCATAAGAATAAAAGAAAAAATAAAAAGCACATACCCTTCTCATATAGAAATATAGAGTGGGGCTGGTGAGATGGCTCAGTGGTTAAAAGCACTGACTGCTCTTGCAGAGGACCCAGGTTCAAGTTCTAGCACCACATGATAACTAACAACTACCTGTTAACTCCAGTTCCAAGGGATCTGACAACCTCTTCTGACCTCCACAAGCACTGTGTGACAAGGGTGCACTTACACACATGCAGGCAATCCACTCAAAATAAAACATAAAAAATAAAAATAAAATATTTAAAAAGGAAATAGATGAAAATGGACTTGCTTGCAAAAGAAAGCTATTGTCAAATATTTTCTCCCTTTGATTAAAAAAAAAACCCTATAACTTAATGAATACATAAAATGGAAATCAATAAGGGGGGCTGAAGAGATGGCTCAGCAGTTGTTTCCTGCTCTTGCAGAGGATCCTAGTTCAGTTCCCAGCACACATGTCAAGTGACTCACAACTGCCTGTAACTCCAGCTACAAGGATCTGATGGTCTCTTCTGGGCTCCTGGGGCACCTGCACAGACCATTACATAAACACATACAATCCAAAATTTAAAGTAAAAGGGCAGAGGACACATAATCCATTTTTCCTCTCTTGGGAAACTAACAGTACTCCTGAAGGGGGAAATCATTTGTCCTCACCATCCAGGCAGGACAGCTCAACTATAGTATGATCTCCACTCTGAATGATGGCAAAATGGAACAGCAGACCAATAAATACTGCTACGTACCTTAAACCAAAGTTTTCTTGTGCTCATTGAATCAGCACTCTGAGTTTGACTTACTTAGCGAGGGCACATCTCTGTTCTTCATGGACACCCGCAGGGCAATTTGACTGGGATCTGAGTAGGATATGCACTTAGGCTAGACAACTGGAACACATGGCTAGAAAGCTGTTGCTGCATGTTGCTGGAAACTCAGCTGGATGAGAACTAGGAACTTCAGCTTCTCTACATAGGCCATTCATGACTGATTCATGGGTTCCTCAGAGCATAGCACAGTAGCTAGGTTTAAAAAGGAATGGCCCGGGGCTGGAGAGATGGCCTAGCGGTTAAGAGCGCCGACTGCTCTTACAGAGGACCCAGGTTCGATCCCCAGCACCCACATGGCGGCTGAGAGCCGTCTGAAACTCCAATTCCAGGAGAAGTCCAGCTCCAGGGGAATCCGAGACCCTCTTCTGACCTCCGCAGCANTGTTCTCTCTATACTTCAATTTAAAGATTTTAGCTTGGGTATATATCTGATAGACCCTGAAAACAAGTTTTTCAATTAAATTTCTTTTTACCGGGAATGCTCCCTCAAAATGTTGTTATTAAGGTGGCGGTATGTGAGAGAAACCTCAAAATCCACCTCTACCCCCCAATGTCAGCATGTCAGTTTGAGAATTCCAGGCAGTGCTAGGAAGCAGAAATATGAGAAGAATCAGCCACATCCCAGTAATGAACAAAAATAGTTATTATGCTGGCATGGTTGGCACACTTTTTTTATCCAGCACCTCAGAGGCAAGAGGATGCAGGGCAGATTCTGTGGTTTTCAGGCCAGCTGGTCTACGGTAGGTAAGTTCAGGCCCGCAGTGGCTACAAGGAGCCCGTGTCCCATCAAAGGCCAAAGAGCAAAAAAAAAAAAAAAAGAAGTGTGGGGAGGTGAGAGAATTATTAAGGCTACAGTTTTGGGTAAACAAAGGATATCCTCTACATTCTGATGTATATTACAATTTGCCCTTAATCCTGTGGGCATTGCAATAGGTTTCCGCAGTATTACAATTAACCTTTCATCTTCTCAGAGATGCCCCTCCCCAACCAAGTTTGTCATATTCCATGTTTTCCCATCCTTCTTAGTTATGCAGTAAGTCTACTGCAACAATTGCTTTCCTTTGGGGATCGTGTAGGGTATGGCTCACTGTAGTGAACTTGTCTTAAGGAATGGTTCTTTATCTTGGATGAACTGTTGGTTTTTTCATCATTTTTTCCTGAGACTCTCTTTCCGTCCGTTTTAATAGCTCTACTTGCGGCCTAAATTAAGGCCGGACTTAGCATAAGGATATACATGGAATTTTATATTATATTTCTAGCCGTGCAGTGTTGATCGGCGGCACCCTTCATTCCTGACTTCGAGGCAGAGCGCGGCAGTGGATACTCTTTGTTGAGTTCAGACCTGCTGGGGCTTTTTTGAGGAAGATGGCTAGTGGTGGGGAAGCGCCGACGTCTTGCAGAGGACCTGGTCGATCCCAGCGCCCACCATGGCGGCTGAGGATCCGGTCTGAGCTCAATTCCGGAGAACGTCCAGTTCCAGGGGGATCCGAGCCCTCTTCTGACCTTCCGCGGCGTTGCACGACATGTGTGCACAGACTTGCATGAGACAGTACATTCACACAAGAAATAATAAAAAAATAATTAAAATAAAATTTAATAAAAAAAAAAAAAAAAAAAAAGACAGCTTGGTTCTCAGAGTGAGTTCAGGCCAGCTGGGATTGGGACGATGTCTCAAAGACCAAAAATTTAAAAAAACAACCTATTATCCTTTATTTATTCGAAAAGGTCTGCCACAAATAAAATATGAGAAGTAATATATTTGAGACATGGCTTCTAATCTTTGAGTAAATTCTACTGATTTAATACATTATAAAATCTTAAAATCGCCAGCCAGCCTATCTGGATTCAACATCGTCATGATTTCCCTAATTTTTTTTTCCACGAAGCCAATCTAGGTGTTCACTTCGTGGATTCTTTAAGCCCTGAAAGAAAACCAATACTTTTTAAAGCGCCTGTGAAAAAATCCTTTGCAGCGTCTTTCCCTACACCACCCTCTTGTCGCCCAAGCTTTTCCTAAAAGCTGTTATTGGCCTCCTGTGGTCTAACTTTTCTGCAATTATGCTTCCTTTTTCCCTAGTGAGAAAAAATGTAATCACTCGGCCAAGTGTATGATCAGGAGCATAAGCATATTGTATATAATCTCACAAGGAAAAATTTACTAATGTTACATAACCACTTGTCATGCAGATTGAGGAAAAGAGTTTGACAAATTTCATGCTTTTTGCTTTCAAGGTCACACATTAGCTTGATTGTTTCCTCCAAAGTCATTATGTATAGTGTAGCAGGAGGGGCTGGCCGCTCTTGCAGAGGCCCGGATTTGATCCCCCAGATCCAGCTATCTGGCGGCCAAGAAACCATCTGGAACAATCAATTCCAGGAGAACATCTAGTCCAGCGGGAACTGGACACCCTCTTTGACCTCGCGACGGGCATTGCACTACATGGTGGTTTGCACCACACTTGCATTGCAGACGTACATCATTAACATACAGAAAGTAAATTAAAAATTAAAAAGATTGTCAAGTGGTTTGTAGCGGGGGAGTGGCCATGCCGGCAACTGCCACACCCAAGAGCTTAGAGAAGTATCATCACTCTTTGTTCTAAGGGCAGGCGTTAGGCCTACAATACAGGCCACACAAGACCAAAACTCGTAAGAATAAAAGAAAAAATAAAAAGCAACTACCCTTTCTCACATATAGAAATATTACAAGATGGGGCGTGTGAGATGGTCTCAGTGTTGTTTAAAAAGCCACTGCTGCTTTGCAGAGGACCCAGGGTTCAAGTTTCAGCCACCACACATGTAGAATAAACAACTACCTGTTAACTCAGCCTAGGAGATCCAACACCATCCTCTTCTAGACCTCGCAGGCACTGTGTGACAGCATGTGCACTTACACACATTGCAGGCAATCCACTCAAAATAAACATAAAAAAAAAAATAAAATATTTAAAGAGAAATAATTGAAATGGGACTTGCTGCAAAAGAAGGCTATTGTCAAATATTATTCTCCCTTTGATTATAAAAAAGAAACCCTATAACTTCATGATGGAATACTATAAAAGGACAATCAAACATAAGGGGAAAGGCTGAAGAGATGGCTCAAGCAGTTAAGACTTTCGCTGCTTTCTTCCAGGGATCTCTAGTTCCAGTTCCAGCCACACATGTCTCCAGTGACTCACAACTGCCTGTAACTCCAGGCTACATAGGATCCTGATGGTCTCTTTGGGCTCCTGGAGCACCGTGCACAGAGATCATTTTACATAAACACATACAATCCAAAATTTAAAGTAAAAGGGCAGAGGACACATAATCCTTTTTCTCTCTTTGGGAAACTAACATACTCCTGAAGGGGGAAATCTTTGGTCCTCACCATCAGGCAGGACAGCTCAACTATGTATGATCTCCACTCTGAATGTGGCAAAATGGAACGCAGACCAATAAATACTGCTACGTCCTTACAAAAGTTTTCTTGTGCTCATTGAATCAGCACTCTGAGTTTGACTTACTTAGCGAGGGCACATCTCTGTTCTTCATGGACACCCGCAGGGCAATTTGACTGGGATCTGAGTAGGATATGACTTAGGCTAGACAACTGGAACACATGGCTAGAAGCTGTTGCTGCATGTTGCTGGAATCAGCTCTTTGGATGAAGAACTAGAATTAAGTTCTTCGATACAATAGGCATATCCATGACTTGATTCATCGGGTTTCCTCAGAGCATACACGACAGCTAGCTTGGGCTTTTAAAAACCAGGAATGGCGGGGCTGGAGAGGCATGGCCTAGCGGTTAAGAGAAACGAGCTTGCTCTTATGCAGGAGGGAACCCGGTTCGATTCGCCAGCACCCAAATGGCGGGTTGAGGCCCGTGCTGCAAACTCCAATTCCAGGAGAAGTCCAGCTCCAGGGGAATCCGAAGACCTTCTTCTGACCCTCGGCATTGCAGAGCAACGCGTGCCCACAACCTGCATGCAGACAGTACAGTTGATACACATACAGAATATAAATATTAGAAAATTAAAAAAAAACAAAAAAAAAAAAAAAAAAAAAAAAAGGAATGCCTGGGGCTGGCAGAGCATGGCCTGCGGTTAAAGCGCAAACCTGATCTTACAGGACGGTCCCTGGCGGTTCGATTCCCAAGCACCACGAATGGCAGCGGAGGGAAACCGCTGAAACTCCAATTCCAGGAGAACTCAGTTCCAGGGGAATCCGACACCCTCTTCTTTGACATCCGCGGCATTGCACGACAGGGTTTTGCACCAAACTTTACATGGCAGACAGTTCAATTCATTACACATATGGAAATAAAAAAATTGATTAAAAAAAAAAAAAAAAGATGGCACCTGGAGGCTGGAAGAGATTGGCTTTCAGCAGTTTTTAGAGAACCACTGGCTCTCTGTGCAGGGACCTGGGTTCGATCCCCGAGCCCAACCCCACGATGGCACTTGAGAGAACCGTCTTTAACTCTATGTTCCAGGGGATCCAACTTACTCTTCTGACCTCCCAAGCCACTTGCACGGACACGGTGGCACAAACTACATGCAGACAAGGTACATTCTATAGCATTAAAATAATATAAAATTTTTTTCAAAAAAAAAGAAAACCAGTGATTCTCTCACCAAAAATTCACATACTAATTTGGAAGAGCCTTGACATCATGTAGGGTCTGTACTGCTTTATCATATACTATACTATACCCTCACTCCACTTATTTATTTGCTATACTATATCTTATGAAGATACTAATAAACAGATTTTCTTATTTATTTTATTTTTTTTTTTTTTTTTTGGTCTTTTCGATACAGGGTCTCCCTGTAGTCCCAGCTGTCCTGGAACTCACTCTGTACACCAGGCTGGCTTTGAACTCACAAAGATCCGCCTGCCTCTGCCTCCCAAGTGCTAGGATTAAAGGCGTGCTCCACCACGCCTGGCTCATTTATTTTTCAATAAAAGAGAAACCTCTTTTATAAAATTCTAAAAATTTACAAATTTTTACTCCATTTCACTCTGGCATCACTAGGGTAAAAATCCTTGAAACAAAAGAAAGGAAAAGCTGAAGCACCTGCAGCCAGTTTCAAAGAAGGGTTTACTAGCAGAGAACAACAGATTACACAACCAGTATTGAAAAAAATGAATAGAACCCCTAGGGGATGTGGAAGAGGAGAGACTCTCAGCCTGCAAAGCTCTGGGGATCTCACAGCACATGAGAGTATACTTTATTTTTTCTAAATAATGAACATATTTATTTATTTATCTTTTTTTTTTCTTTTTTTTTTTTGAGACAAGGTCTCCCTGAAGCCCCCAGCTGTCCTGGAACTCACTATGTAGACAAGGCTGCCCTCGATCTCACAGAGATCCGCCTGCCTCTGCCTCTCGAGTGCTAGGATTAAAGGCGTGTGCCACTACGCCCGGCTTAAAGACAGTTCTTAGCACCATGTGGGTGCTGGGAATCGAACCCAGGTCCTCTGCAAGAGCAGTTGGTGCTCTTAACCCGCTGAGCCATCTCTCCAGCCCAGGAAGTATACTATTTTTTTTTTGGTTTTTTCGAGACAGGGTCTCCCTGTAGCCCCAGCTGTCCTGGAACTTACTCTGTAGACCAGGCTGGCCTTGAACTCACAAAGATCCACCTGCCTCTGCCTCCCAAGTGCTAGGATTAAAGGCGTGCGCCACCACGCCCGGCAGGGAGTATACTTTAAATATGTTCTTACACAAAGACTGTCCTTATGTAAGCCACAGTCCTCTTTCTAAGAACTAGAGCCAAGAAACATCTGCTGAGATGATTTATTCATTAGATCCTAATACCCTGAAGCATGAGGAATTCTTTTACAAGGGTAAAATTTCTGTAGATTACAATATGACAATTGTGGTGATTTTATTATCATGTCATTGATAAAAATAAGTTACAACCAGACCTGTAGAGATGGCTCAGTGATTAAGAGTACTGGCTGCTCTTGCAGAGGACCCAAGTTTGGGTCCCAACACCCACATGGTGGGTAACAAGCATCCAAAACTCCAGTTGCAGGGGATCCCACACCTTCTTCTGAACTCCACTGGCAAATCAAGACATGATGCACTTACATACATGCAGGTAAAACACTCATAAGGGGCTGGAGAGACGGCTCAGTGGTTAAGAGTGCTGACTGCTCTTGCAGAGGAGCCGGGTTTGATTCCCAGCACCCACATGGCGGCTAAGACTGTCCTTTAAGCTGGGTGTGGTGGCGCATGCCTTTAATCCTAGCACTTGGGAGGCAGAGGCAGGCAGATCTCTGTGAGTTCAAGGCCAGCCTGGTCCACAGAGTGAGCTCCAGGACAGCTGGGACTAAAGGTAAACCCTATCTCAAAAATACAATAATAATAATAATAATAATAATAATTTTAAAATAATTAACAACAGAATTACCATGAATTCATAAGAATCTCTACTAAATGCCATTGTACTTTGTTACAGAGGCATGCGCCACCACGCCCGGCTACAGAGACATTTATATAAAACAGTACGTATATGAAGTATTTGATTTGGATTAATTTCTTAGGAAACACCAAATACCTTTCAATTATTGGCAAATTTTGAGTAAAGTATATTTGAATACACCGTAGACTGGGGTGTAGAGAGAGACATCAGTAATCCCAGCACTCGGGAGGCCAAGGAAGGAGGATGACAAGTTTCATTCTAACCTGGACTACACAGCAAGACTTTATCTAAAAAGAAAGAAAAAGAAAAGAAAAAAGGAAGGCTGGGAATATGCCTCACTTACTTGCAGAGCAAGCTTGAGTACTCAAGTCTGAATCCCCAAGCCTATGTAATTCTGGCCATGGGGTTACAGTGTGCAAAAACTGCCATGCTCCTACTGCAAGGTGGGAGGCAGAGGGACAAGAGAATCCCCTGAAGGCCACAGACCAGCTAGCTTGACATACACAGCAGCCTACAACAGAGACCCTGTCTCAGATAGGTGGAAGCCAAGGAGTGACACCTGAGGTTGTCCTACCATCAAACATGCACCATGGCACACACATAGGAAAACAAAGATACACACAAATATGCACAGACACTTACATGTACATATATCATACACACATATAAATATGCACACACCATAAACATCAGGGAAGAAAACACAGTGACACAAAGATTTTTTTTCTTTTTTGGTCTTTTTGAGACAGGGTTTCCCTGTAGTCCCAGCTGTCCTGGAATTCACTCTGTAGACCAAGCTGGCCTTGAACTTAAAAGATCCACCTGCCTCTGCCTCCCAAGTGCTAGGATTAAAGGACTGCACCACCACGCCCGGCTAGGATTTTTTTTTTTAATGATGGTTATTTAATTAAGGCACTAAGCGCATGCTAAGCAGGTGTTTAGTACTGAGCTATGTACCCAATGCTATCAATGACAATTTTATTATGACCAGCCAGCAGTAACTTTAATAAACTATCTATTGTTAGAAAAGGAAGCTCATGGTAACTACTCTAAATCTAAAATCTTAACTTTGGGCAATTGTTGTTCTAAAATTTGCACACAATAACTCTATACTTTTGAAATTATAGCACAATACAATAAAGTCCCACTTGCCAACTTGTAGGCTCAGAGAACCCGTATGTGGTCACCTTCAACATGAATGTGCCTGTGGAGACAAACTTCCAGGACACTGCCCCACGGGCTGCTGGTGTGGCTCAGAAATGTCACCCAAGTTTGTTCCTTGCTCAGCACTTTTTTTTTTTTTGGTCTTTTTGAGACAGGGTCTCCCTGTAGCCCCAGCTGTCCTAGAATTTGCTCTGTAGACCAGGCTGGCTTTGAACTCACAAAGATCCGCCTGCCTCTGCCTCCCAAGTGCTAGGATTAAAGGCGTGTGCCAACACACCCAGATCCCTCAGCACTATTAACACATATGAGAAACACTGAGAAGTAGGGTCTGGTAGAAGACCATCATTGGGGATATACTTTGGAAGGGGACTGTGGGACCCCAGTGTGTCTTTATGCTCTTTGGCTGTGAAGTAAATAGCATTATTCTGTTCTGCCACATTCAACCCATGTATTCTCAGGCCCGAAAGCAATGGGGCCAGCTGATCATGGACTAAAACATACAAAACTGTGAACAACAACAACAAAAATTTCTCCTTTTAAGTTCATTATCTCAGGTATTTGTTAGTGACAGAAAGCTGACTAACGCACAGCACACAGTATTTCAAAGCTTGTGCAGTGTTCAAGATAACTCAAGGGGAACAAACGGGACAAAACAACACAAACAGGTACCTAACTTTAGAGCAGAACATTTCCACAACAGCTGCCAGGTTTCTGAAAATCCATGCACCTCTCCTTTTACTTAGCTTGTGGCAAAGATGGCCATTTCCAAGAAGTGCAGCAGAAGGAAACCCACAGCTAGCAATACAGAAGCTGATAGGTGGAGCACTTTAGAAAACCTGGGATGAAACAGAAAGCAAGGCCACAGATGACTGGGCTTATGTATGCATGGGGTTCTCCAGAGGAACAGAATGCACACTTATTACAAGGAATCTGCTCATGTAATAACGTCTGAGCAGGGTCCTGGGAGAGCCAATGGTGTGTTATTAATCCAGTCTGAAGTCCTGAAGACCATGAGAGCTGATGGGGCAAGTTATAGTCCAAGGGCCAACAAACAGCCTCAAGAGCCAAGGTTTGGGGTTCAACCCCAAATCATCAAAAGACCAATGTCAGCCAGGCGTGGTGGCACACGCCTTTAATCCTAGCACTCGGGAGGCAGAGACAGGCGGATCTCTGTGAGGTCAAGGCCAGCCTGGTCTACCTAAGAGAGTTCCAGGACAGCATGACTAGGCTAAGCGGAGACGCATCATTGTCTTGAAAACGGGACCCAAAAAAAAAAAAAAAAAAAAAAAAAAAAAAAAAAAAAAAAAAAAAAAAGACCATGTTGTTGCTGAAGATGGTAACAGGCAGTGATATAGGGCCTTTGCTTAGTATTTTATTCTGCTCAGGTCTTCAATTACTATGAACGAAGGGTGATGTGCACACCTTCAGTGAATTCACTACAACGATTAATCTCAAAAGCCGAGCCACTGGTGGCCACATTCTTTTTTGGTAAATCCATACTTGGGGATGGCAGAGCAGGGACTACTACAAATCCAAGGCCAGCTCGTATAGATAGGAGTTCTAAATCAGATCGAAGATATATCAAAAAAAAAAAAATTGAGTCATTCGAGTTGGCCCCGATCAAGTTGATCATATATAAATTCAGAAATCATCAGGCCAGGCGATGGTGCACAGTGCCTTAATCCGAGCATCCAGAGGCAGATGGCCGATGGATCTTCTGTGAGTTCACAGCCTGGTTAGAGACGTTGAGTTCAGACAGTGGGCTACAGGGAGAACGCTTGTCTCACAAAAGACAAAAAAAAATTATACTATCATCTTTGTCTTAACTGGCTACAAATGTGTATTGACTTAGTTACAACTCTTCTCACACTGCAAGATAGAATGAAAAGGGTCTAAAACCGAGAACTTCTGGGGCTGGTGGCTCTCACTGTTAAATTCTAGGCATTTGAGAGTAAAGGCCAACCAAGGAGGATCCACCAGTCAGCTCAGCTACACTGGGAGATTAAGACCAACCTGGGCCACATGAGATCCCTGTTCAAACAAAAATGGAGTCCATGGGCTGTGGTGGCGCACCCCTTAATACTAGCGCTTGGGGATGTAGAGTTAAGAGGCAGGTGTATCTTTGGTGAGTTCAAGGCCAGCCTGCGTATTTATCTACATAGCCAAATTCCAGGACAGCTAGGACTACGGGGAGGGACCCTGTCTGGACAAAGACCAAAAAAAAACCAAAAAAACAAAAAAGAAAATAAATTAGAAGTAGTGCCTAGCAGGGCATGGTGGCATAACACCTTTAATCCTAGCACTTGAGAGGCAGAGGCAGTCGGACCTCTATGAGTTCAAGACCAACATGGACTACATAGTGAGTTCAAGCCAGCCTGGTCTACACAGGGAGTGCAGGGCCAACTAGGCATATTGGAAGACCCAGTTTCTGCGGCAAAAAGACAAAAAAAAAAAAAAAAAAAAAAGAAGGGCCTTTGAAATCTGGTGACAAATACTAGACAGAGGAAAGTGATTCTTCACTGGACAACTACCCTACGGCTCTTCCCTTAAACAGGGTCAAACCTGAGCAGAGATTTTCCTCCCAATCTGTGGACCAAAGGAACAGGGAGAACAAGGTGAAGTGAACAAGACAGGAACATATCACTGCCTATTCTAGTTTGCTTCTCCATTGCGGTGATAAAACACTTGGACTGAAATTAACTTGGGGAGGAAAGGGTTTATTTGGCTCCCATCTTCCGGGTCACAGTTCATCACTGAGGAAGCCCAACATAGGAACTCAGGGCAGGAGCCTGGAGGCAAGAGCTGAAGAACAGGCCATGGAGGAATGCTGCTTACTGGCTTGCTCTTCTGGCCCATGTCAGCCTACTTTCTATACAATACAGAACCACCTACCCAGGGGTGGCACCATCCATACTGAGCTGGGCCTTTCCCACAATCAAGACAATAGTCCACAGACGTGGCCACAGGCGAGTCCAATGGAGGAAATTCCCCAACTGAGGCTTCCTCAACCCAGGTGTTTCAAGTTGACACTAAAGCTATGCAGCACACTGCCTGAAAGTGAACTGCCCTTTAATGCCTTAAATACAAAAATAGCCACTTTCAGCTCAGAGTATCACTTAGTGAATAAGGCTCATGCTTAGCATTATCAAGGCCCTGGATTTCAACCCCATATCTCCCTAAGAAAAAGCTGCTTCCAAAACACACATACTTTTCTTTTTCCTTTTCTTTTTTGGTCTTTTCGAGACAGGGTCTCCCTGTAGCCCCAGATGTCCTGGAACTCACCTTGTACACCAGGCTGGCCTTGAACTCACAAAGATCCACCTGTCTCTGCCTCCCAAGTGCTAGGATTAAAGGCGTGCACCACCACACCCGGCTCCTTTTTGTGTTCTAAAAGCACGTATAATATCATCTTTCCTGTTTCTTATTCCTCTCAAACATACACATGCATACACACATACACACAGAAGAGAGAGGGAGAGAAAGACATAGAGACATACACTTGGCCCATCAGAGACCTACTCAGAATGAGAGAGCACTTAGATGTTAAGTCCCTTGGGTATAGGAGAGCCAGTGCTGAAAGAGTGGAAACTCCAAGGTAAACAACAGGTTTACACAGTCCAGCTTTTGTGAAATCAGAACAGGGTGTCAAACCGATGGCCAGGTCTAGTCATCTCAAGGCTCATTTAGATTAGGAGAATCCCTTTCCAAGCTCACTCATGTGAGCTACCCATGTGGTTGCTCACAGGCCACAGAAGAGATGTAGCACACTCACTTTTGTGGTGGCTGGCAGACTGCATGCCTACCATATGATCCTCCCCATGGGTTCCCTTGCACCAGAGTTGCCTCACAACATGGCCTTCCCCAGAGACAGAGACAAAGGGAGAGAGAGAGCAACAAAGGCAGAAGGCAGTGTGAGGACCCACACTGGGAAGTAGTCATACATCACATTTGCAGCATCCTAGCCACTAAAAGCATGCTGCCAAGTCCACACTCCAGAGGAGGAAAGTTCTACTTTCAAAGACATGGAAAGGAAGAAGAGAGGGAAGGGGGAGGGAAGGAAGGATGGATTTGTAAATATAGGATATGCTTTAGTCCTGGCACCTGGGAAGCAGAGGTGGCAGATCTCTGGGAGTTCGAGACTAGGCTGGTCTCTACGTAGCAAATTCCAGGTCATGGCTACACGGTGAGATGCAGTTTCCAAAAAAAAAAAAAAAAAGAGAGCTGTCACAAAAAAGTTAATAATAAGGCCAGGCGTGGTAGCACATGCCTTTAATCCTAGCACTTGGGGCAGAGGCAGGCAGATCCTTGTGAGTTCAAGGCCAGCCTGGTCTACAGAGTGAGTTCCAGGACAGCTGGGGCTACAGGGAGACCCTGTCTCGAAAAGACAAAAAAAGTTAATAATATGGGGCTAGAGAGATAGCCTAGCGATTAAGAGCACCGACTGCTCTTGCAGAGGACCCGGGTTCAAGCCCCAGCACCCACATGGCGGCTGAGAACCGTCTGAAACTCCAATTCCAGAACTCCAGTTCCAGGGGAATCCGACCTCCACGGCACTGCACGACATGGGTGCACAGACCTACATGCAGACAGTACATTCATACACATACAAAAATAAATAAAATTTTTTTAAAAGTTAATAATAATAATAATAATAATAAAATTTAAAACTCTCCAGGACTTGGGAGGCAGAAGCAGGCAGATCTCTGTGAGTTCAAGACCAACCTAGTCTATACAGTGAGTTCCAGGCCAGCTGGGCTACAGGGAGACCCTGCCTCAAAAAGACAAAATAAAATAAAAAAATAAAATTAAATAAAATAAATAAAATAAAATAAAATCTCACCATAGAGATGTAAAACATCTCTGAGGGAAATAAAAGGAGCCTAGCCAGGCACAGTGATACTCTGCTGTAGCCCTAGTTACTCCAGAGGCTGAGGCAAGTGGATCCCTTATGCCAATGAATTTGGTGGTAGAAAAGTGGCTCAGCAGTTAAGAGCACTAGCTACCCTTGAAAAGGCCTCAGGTTCTGGGGCTGGAGAGATGGCTCAGTGGTTGAGGGTACCAACTGCTCTTGCAGAGGACCCAGGTTCAATTCCCAGCACCCACATGGCATCTAAGAACCACCTTTAAGCCTGCCCCCCACACACACCTTAAAAAAAAAAAAAAA
>VZQC01014937.1:134596-149955 GCA_009823505.1 Rhizomys pruinosus
TTTTGTCTTTTCGAGACAGGGTCTCCCTGTAGCCCCAGCTGTCCTGGAACTTACTCTGTAGACCAGGCTGGCCTTGAACTCACAAAGATCTGTCTGCCTCTGCCTCCCAAGTGCTAGGATTAAAGGCGTGCGCCACCATGCCTAGCTTATTCTGTTTTCTTTAAACAGTGTCTGGCTAGATACAGGTCAGGCTGGTCTTGAATTGGCATCCACCTGCCTCAGCCTCTGAAGCATAGGATTAATGGCCACTATTGACATTTTGAGCTGTCTGTCTAGACACCATGGGCACTGCAGGATGTTTAGCAGCATTCCTCCACTTACTGAGTACCCAAATATCTAACACAAAAATGCCTTCAGACTCTGAATACTGTTCCTGAAGAGAAAAAAATCTCCCTCAGCTGATGTGTTAGCATTCCACCACTCTGACAAAAATACTTGAATTAAACAACTTGGAAGGAGGAAAGATGTTATCTTGGTTTATAAGTTTAGAGCTTGAAGGCCATGGTCACTTAGCCTGGTAGATTTCCTGCCTCTAACGTAGCAGCAGCTCATCACAGCAGAAGCACCTGGCAGCAGGCTGTTCACCTTAGGCACCCAGGAAGCAAAGAGGAGGGAGGAACAGGGGAAAAAGACCCCTAAAGCACCTTCAACCAGGTCACACACCCCCTTTGTTTCCATCAGATGTCCATCAAGCTATGAGCCCAGGGATAGATTAATCAATCCATTGATAGATTAAGTCAGAGCCCACATGGCTTAACTGCGTCCCCAAAGTCCCTCCTCCCAACATTGCTAGACTGGGAACCATGCCTTCACATAAGCCTTTTGGGGACATTTTAGATCTAAATCATTAACAGCAAAGAAGCACTTCTTTCCTCTAGCTCATCTGTCATTTCAATAGTCACACTATCACTAAAATTAACCTTTAGAGCCTAGGAATGACTGTGGAAACTGCCCTCAAATACCAAAAACATAATTACTACAGATACTGTGTATGTATATGCCATGTAAACAAAGTCATCACACTGTCTTATATTTCAATGTATATGAGTTATTCCAAGCATGGCCATATCTCATTTAGGGCTAACATTCTAACAACCCAGAATTAGAAAGCATTTCAATGTGTCTTTCTTATATTTTGCTTGGGGGTTTTTGTTGTCACTATTGTTTCAGACAGGGTCTCACTATGTAACCCTGGTTGAACTCAAACTCACTATTTTGACCAGGCTAACCTCAAACTTACAGAGATCCCCTTGCCTCTGCCTCCAAGTGCTGAGATTAAAAGCATCCATCAGTGCTGGCCGTGGTGGCGCACGCCTTTAATCCTAGCACTTGGGAGGCAGAGGCAGGTGGATCTTTGTGAGTTCAAGGCCAGCCTGCTCTACAGAGTGAGTTCCAGGACAGCTGGGGCTACAGGGAGACCCTGTCTCAAAAAGACAAAAAAAAAAAAAAGCGTCCATCACTATGCCTCTGCCTCAAAGTGCTGAGATTAAAGGCATTCATCACTACACCTGACCCTAAATAAATTCTTTTTTTTTGCTCTTTCTGAGACAGGATCTCTCTGTAGCTCCAGCTGTTCTGGAACTCACTATGTAAACCAGGCTGGCTTTGAACTCACAGAGATCCACCTGCCTCTGCCTCCATGCCCCGGCCCTAAATAAATTCCTTAAAAATTACATATACCAGCTGGGTGTGGTGGGAGACCGTCTCAAAAATACAAAAAAAAAAAAAAAGAATTCTCTACCTTGTAACCCAAACATTACTAATAAACATATTGAAGTCGATAATTTTCCAAAAACAGAGAGAGATCAATTTTTCTGATCTGAGCATTCCTTTCAGTCTGATACAGTCCACCAAGGGCAGGCAACAATATCACATTTCAGATAACCAAGGCCCCAGTCCACACTAACTCTTTTCACCAGCAATTAATTTATTGGTTCACTAGTTTACTGACATGCCCCCCTGGTACTAAGTACAAAGTAAAATGTATTTTGTACACAGTATTAAGTAGAAAAAATGAACTAAGACAAGGAAATAAAAGTTTCAAATGAATAATAATAGTACAGCAGAAGGTGCCTTTGTAGACCATTCAACTTAAAGACTGAAGCATTTTAAGAAGCAATCTTTAAAAAAACTCATGAGCTGAGCGTGGTGGCACATGCCTTTAATCCTAGCACTTGGGAGGCAGAGGCAGGCGGATCTTTGTGAGTTCAAGGCCAGCCTGGTCTACAGAGTGAGTTCCAGGCCAGCTGGGGCTACAGGGAGACCCTGTCTCAAAAAAGACCAAATAAATACATAAATAAATAAATACATACATAAATAAAATTAAAAAAACTCACGATGAACGCCTTTAATCGCAGCACTCTGGAGCCAGAGGCAGGTGGATCTCTGGAGTTCACAGCCAGCATGGTCTACATAGGGAGTTCCAAGCCAGCTGGAGCTACAGGGAGACCAAAACAAACAAGAACAAAAACTATAGAGAGCTGGACACAGCTCAGCTAGTAGAGTGTATGCCTAACGTTCAGGAAGCCTTGGTTCCAGCTGCTACACCATTTTAGACCTAGAGGAGTGCTGCATGCGTGCAATCCCAGCACTTGGAAGGTAGAGGCCACAGGACCAGAAGTACAAGGTCCTCATCAGCCTAAGAAGGCCAGCCTAGAATTTATAAGACTGTAGCTGAAAAAGCTTACTAGAGGCTCAAACAGTGGTGACCAAGTATGCACTCACATAAAATATTTTTTAAAAAACAAAAAACAAGCTATGCTTCCCTTAAGCAGCATGTTTCATGTTTCAAAACCATGAATCTGGAAGGTGAGTTTTATTCACTTTACTTTGCTTCAGGAAATGCAGAAACAAACCAGTTACTGTATTCTTTTTCTCTCATTTTTTCTTTTCCTTAATTGATTTGTTTTCCTCTCAATAAAACATGCCTTAAAAAGAAGTGGGAAATGGGTACTTGATGGTGTTTGGGTTTCTCTTTTTTGTTTTTTCTTTTCAGTCTCCTCAGCAGCTGTGATTAGAGGCATGTCTGGTTTACAAGGTAGGTGCTTTTTTTTTTTTTCTGTATATGCTTTTTCTTCAGGTTATCAGCTTTGGGATATTGTTCATCATCGATTCAGGGTAGGTGCTTTTTAATTTGAAACTTACTGTATATAAAAACTTCTATGAGAGCTGGGCATGGTGGCAGACACAAGCCTTTACTCCCAGCACTTGGGAGGCAGAAGCAGGAGGATCTCTGTGAGATGGAGGCCAGCCTGATCTACATAGTGAGTTTGAGGCCAGTCAGCTGGGGCTACCAGGAGACCTATCTCAAGATGATTAAAAGCCAAGCATGGTGGCGCACGCCTTTAATCTGCATTTGGGAGGCAGAGGCAGGCGGATCTCAGTGAGTTCAAGGCCAGCCTGGTCTACATAGTGAGTTCCAGGACAGCTGGGGCTACAGGGAGACCCTATCTCAAAAAGACAAAAAGACAAAAATAAATAAATAAATTTACAGATGAATAGATATACATACCTAAGGGTTATGAAGGCATACTTAATATTTGCCAGTGAATGACAGCTTATAAATTTAACTTAAAGGGCGAGAGAGGTGGTTCAGCAGGTAAATGTGCCTACTACTGTCAAGCCTGATGACCTGGGGATCCACATGCTGGTAAGAGAATTGACTCCTCTAAGCTGTTTTCTGACCTCCATGCACACACACACATATATGTACACACACATACAATAAATAAATATAAGTAATTTAAGTTGAAAATAAAAATTCACAGCAATGGAGCAGTGAAGACAGGCTGATCCCAGGGTTCACTGGCTTGCCTGCCAGCCTAGCCAAACAGTGAGCCCTAGGTCCTAGTGAGAAACTCTATCGCAAAAAAACAAGGTGCTTGGCTCCTGAGGAGCAACACTTAAAGTTGGCCCTCGGTGTCTGCATGCACATCTGCATTCACATCAGCACACACAAACACACACTCATCTACAATAAAATTCAGTTCCTCAGCTATTCTAGACACACTGAGTGTTTGGCAGCTGAATGTGACAATAACGGTGGATATTAGAGGCCTAAAAAGTAACAAAGGTGCTTTGATGATTGCCACTTTCACTAACAGAGATGACTTCCAAGGTCTTAGCTATGAAAACACTGCTACATCTCTTTCTTTCTCAAGACCAATGCCAACACAGGTAAAAAAGGAATCTTCAAAGGATTACCTGACACATGAAATAGACTCAAAAATGTTTGTGGAATGAATATTCTTCATTATCCAAAGAAGGCCTCATACAAATATACACCATAAATGCGAAAATGTCTGTGGCCTAGTTAAGCTCCTTGTTACTATCCCCCCAAGACTAAACTGTTTCAGTTCATTAGATTCTACATACAGAGAAATAAGAATCAGATTAAAAAATATATATATTTTTTCAACTATGTATTTATTAGAAGTATTAAGGCAAATTGGTTAAAAGCACTAGTTCTACAGTCAGACAGCCTGGATTCAAATCTTGGATCTATTATTTATTAGATGTGTGATCTTGGGTAAATATTTGGCCACTCTGTGATTCAGCTCCCTCTTCTACCAAATTATGCCTTGAGGATTTCAGGAAATAATACACACAGAGCCCTTGCACACAACACTTGGCACACAGTAGCTGTTCAATAAACATTAGTTTTACAGAGATGGTGGAGGTGAAATTATGACTAAAGTAAAAAACTAGTACTTCTCAATTTTCCGTGTTTCCCACATTATACCTCAAAAGAGGTAGTAATCTGAAGTTCTCAAAAGGAAAACCTCGCATGTGGTTACATTCACTTAAAAAAAAGGCCAAATAAGAAACTTCACCCACTGACCATGTACAATGAGTTACGTAGAATGGCACAGGTGCAGCCAAGCAAGCAGAAAAACATTCAAGAGGGGAAGGCATCTGCCTTACCTGCTTTTCCGTTTTCGAGGTGGTTTCTCCACTGTGCCAGTCAGTCTACAGACCAAACACATTAAGACTGGTAACTAAAAGTGGCAGCAAGGCACCCCAGCCCACTGTGCAGGTCCAGCAGTCCGCATACCCCCCTGGGAGACCACAGCGGCCCGTGCCCATACCTGACCTCAGGAACACCTCACCCCGCTTCCCGTCCCTCGCAGGACCAAGTGATCCTGGGACGCACTGTTCCCAATGACCCACCCTTCCTCGCCCCAGCGTCCCCCACCCTGGCCTCCTCATTGTCTGCCCTGCGCCGCAGGCCCCCCAGGCGCCCCTCGGCTGCGGCCCCGCCCCTCCGCCACGGCCCCCCGCATTCCTCGACCCCAGGCGAGCCCCGGCGCCCCGTTGCTCGGCCGCGCACTCCGCAGCCGCCCCTAACGCTGCGCCTGCGCCCCCAGTCCTCAGGCTCAGCGACCCCCGGCCCGCGCCTTGGCCCCCCGCGCCAGTCCCGGCCTCGCACCCCAGCCCGCCCCACCTGGGGCCCAGGCGACTCCGCGGCTGCTGGGGCTGCCGGGCTCCTCTGACCATCCGGCTCCGGCTCCGCCGCGGGAGCTGCTCCGGCGGCCGCAGGGCTCGCTCGGGAAACTGAGGCGGCGGATGCTGGAGTAGGCGGAGAGGCGGGAGGAGGGCCTCGCGCCTCAGCCAGGGTGGCCGAGGGGCCCGCCCCCTCCGCGCTTCTCCTCACCTTCCATTGGCTGTAACCACAGTGCGCCCAAAGACCGACTACTGATTGGGTACTCTCGCCGTCACATCCCGCGCGGCCCACCCCGAGGTTTGGTTGAGACTGCAGGTGGCGGCGGAGGTGCCTGAGAGACTGCTAGCAGGGACGGAGGAGGCCCGCGCGCCCCCGTGCGGCAGAGAGCGGTAACCGCCTCTCCAGCGCTTGACACCTGCCTGCAGGTTCTCCCCGCTGGACTCTGTCTGCATCCTTCCTCCCAGACACCTGCTAACTACCCCCACATAGGCACCATTCCAGGACCCAAATCAAACCCTGCCATTTCTCCAAAAGCGTCCAGCAAGTGCGAGAGCAAAGCAGTTCTCCACGAAACGAGCGTCATTTTGAATCGCCTAGAATGCAGTGCCTGTCAGCATCTTGCAGAAATGGTCTCAGCTCAATGCTACCGGTACCTCAAAGAGGATCAAGTCCAAATTTTAAGAATCCACCAACGTGCCGGGCGTGGTGGCGCACGCCTTTAATCCTAGCGCTTGGGAGGCAGAGGCAGGCGGATCTTTGTGAGTTCAAGGCCAGCCTGGTCTCCAGAGTGAGTTCCAGGACAGCTGGGGCTACAGGGAGACCCTGTCTTGAAAAGACCCCAAAAAAAAAAAAAAAAAAAAAAAAGAAGAAAAAAAAAAAAAAAAAAAAAGAATCCACCAACGTAAAGCATGGTCTGGCTTCATGAAAGACCGCAAGCTTGAGTGCAAGCTTTTAAGAAAGCATGAAGTTTTAATTAGCATACAAAATAGCACTGCAAAAAGAATCAATGCAATAACTAAAAGAAATGTATTCCATTTTGAGAAGTCTGTAAAGACTTGCTTCTTATGCATGCTAGCCATTCTGTGCCATTGCGGATGATTGTAACATCTACAGCAGTTGATCAACTTTAACATAAATTTCACTGCGTTTTTGACATACCTAAGCAAGCAAAACGATCACATTAATACAATTTTCATGACCTTTTTTCTACTATAAGAAAATAAGCTCTATTATATAAAATTTTTAGATAGGTAAGAACTCCCTACATCTCTAGTCCTGTATAAGCTGTTGTTTAGCAAATTCTGTTTGGAGTTGGGAGTAGGGATCAAACTTTCTCTTTAGCCACGTCTATTTTTATTAGAACGTGCTCTGTTTAAACGCACCAACAACGTGGTGGAAAGGGGAGGAAGAGATGACTGGGGGTGTGGGGGCGCTTGTTGTACAAGTTCTATCTCAGGAATCCATGGTGGAACTGACTCCTGAAAACTGATCTTGACCTCCATCTCCGTTCGTGGTAGCACACAGACCTGCACACACACACACACACACACACACACACACACACACACGGGGGCGGGGGGGCAACGCATGGAAACAAATATCTCACTTATCTCCATAAATGGTGAACATTAGGATATCAGTTTTTCACAGAACCGAATATATTTGGTGCAAGGTTTCTCCTTCATTCATAGGTTTTTTTGCATCCTTGATGTTAAAAATGGCTTTCCTTTTGTGCAGCTGTGAATTGTAGTGAGATTTTAATTTTTGAAATTTTTTATTTTATTTACATGTGACAGAAGGGTACCTTTGTGTGGATACCAGAAAACAACTTGTGGAAGCCAGTTCTCACCCTCCACCATGTGGGTCCTAGGGAGCAAACTCCTCAGGTTGGCAGGCAGGTGACGCACATCCTTTACCCACTGAACCATCTCACTGACCCATTGTGAGGAGCTAACCCAGGACCTACCTCTCTTAGAATTGTATTTCCAGTTGTCATAGGACTTTAAACATGGCTTTAACTAGGAAAACTATTACCAAACTTTTGTTCCCCCAAGTGGTTTATGTAATCCTAGGGATCACAGCACCACAATCTGGACTTCTTTTTGCATCTGTATTATCAATCCAGCAAGAGGACACAACTCCAAAGTAACTTGTTAGGAAAGAAGAGTATCCTGATGGGATAAGTTCACTATGGACATAACCTTGAAATGCCACTCATGACACTTCCTAAAGTATTGACTAAGGCCCTCTTCCCACTTTCCAGTATCTTTCATAACTGGCCAACCCTCTCTGAAACACTCTGTAGAGGTAGACACTCAGCAGAAGTGCAACTGTTCACTCTTGGGCCTTCCTGTGGCACACCCTTCATGTTGTGTCCAAGTTCTATCACCTCAGCTTCTGGGCTTTTGCTCTAAAATATGCACATTCCAGGGCTGGAGAGATGGCCTAGCAGTTAAGAGCGCCAACTGCTCTTGCAGAGGAGCCAGGTTCGATCCCCAGCACCCACATGGCGGCTGAGAACCGTCTGTAACTGCAAATCCAGGAGAACTCCAGTTCCAGGGGACTCCGACGCCCTCTTCTGACCTCCGGGGCATTGCACAACCCGGGTGCACAAACCTACATGCAGACAATACATTCATACAAATAAATAAATAAATAAATAAATAAATAAATAAATAAATATGCACATTCTATTATTCCAGTCCATCGTTTCTCAGTTCCTTTTTATATCTTCCATATTAGTCCATCCTGCATCAAACATTTCCTTCTCCAAATTCCCTGTACTTTAAAAACTACACTGTTAGCAACTGTTTCACCTCTTCCCAATCATAGGCTTTGGGTAAGGGTTCTCAATAAATGGCAGCTTAGGACCAAGTATTGGGTATTTTGTGGGTACTGTTTTTAATACTGAGAACAACTCTATAGTATTCTCTTATTTTAGACACAGAAATTTAAAATTCAAAGAATCCAATTTGTTCAGGGTCACAAAGCTACAAAAACCAATACTGCTTAAAATAGGCTAAAGATGTCACTCTGGTATGCCCTACAAGAGGTTCAAGTTCTAATTCTCCTGTTTAACATTGGACAAGTTACCTGTCTTCTCTAATCCCATTGTGAGCAAAGGGTTGAGGGAGCCATACAATCAGAGAGCCATAGCAGGAGTACCACAAAATAGGAAATGTGTGGACTAGGGGATAGAGCTCAGTGTACAGCACTTCCCTAGAACACACAAGGCCCTGGGTTCATTCCTCAGCACCGAAAAACAGAGCATGCACAGCATTTACCTAAACTGTTCCATTACAGTTTTTAATTTTTTATTTATCTTATGTGTATGAATGTACTGTCTGCATGTAGGTCTGTGCACCCATGTCATGCAATGCCACGGAGGTCAGAAGAGGGCATCAGATTCCCCTGGAACTGGAGTCAAAGACAGTTCTCAGCAGCCATGTGGGTGCTGGGGATTGAACCCGGGTCCTCTGCAAGAGCAGTAGGCACTATTAACTGCTAGGCCATCTCTCCAGCCCCTCCATTACAGTTTTTTAAGAATATTTTATTATGTGTGTGAATACATTGGCTTCATGTGTGTAAGTGTACCTGTGTTGTGCAATGCCCTCAGAGGTCAGAAGATGGCATCAGATCCCCCCTGGAACTGGAGTTAAGAAACTTGTTAGCCACCATATGGGTGCCGGGAATCAGAGACAGGTCCTCTGAAAGAGCAGTCATTGCTCTTAGCCCCTGAGCCATCTCTCCAGCCCCTCGATTACAATTTTTAACAGATTTCCCATTTAATGGCCCATTCCCATTTATACACACAGAGTGATGGGCATCATAGCAGATGCTCACAAACTGAGTGGAAGAGAAAATGTAATACCTTTTTTGACACACATAAAACTGTCTATAAATTTCATATACTTTTGAATCAAGAAACATGTTAATGATCTAAGCACAATAGTGTTAGAGGAAGAAAGATACAAAGTCATCATCTAAAGGAAACAAAATTAACAAGTTGAGACCAAGGAACTGACCTTCCCAAAGCATCTAGTGTTGGGCACCATGCTGGGGATTTTCCAACTGTTTCCTTTTGGTTTTGATTACTGGATCTTTCATTAGCATTACTGCACTGAACACTGTGATGCCTCATCAATGGTTCTGGGCACAGGATCCAGGTTTGAATAAATACTGCTTTTAAGGAATTGGAACACTTAGCCCATAGGTAAAGGCGGGGGGGAGGGGGGTTCAGTTTTGTTCACCAATCAAGCAACCAACTGAAAGAAAATGCATTTAAGAAAAAATTAGGCCAGGCATGGTGGCACTTGGGAGGCAGAGACAGGCGGATCTCTGAGTTCAAGGCCAGCCTGATCTACATAGTGAGTTCCAGGATAGCTGGGGCTAAAGGGAGACCCCGTCTCAAGGGGGGGGGGAGGAACCCACAAGTGTAAATTAAATGAAGTGCTAACTTCTTGTCAGGTAATACTTCAGACTATGCATTAAAATTTTTCACAAACTTCCTATAATCTCTTTATTAATTTACACCAAGGGATATAGCACCATTCACTCAAAGAACTGATGGTGCTTCACAAACATGAGCATTTAAGAAAACATTTAAAATCCTTGATTCTTCCTGTTAAATCTCTTCAACTCCATACACAATTTTCTGGAAGCTAATGGAAAATAATTCTATTCTGACAATGAAAGGCTCAGAAAGAGTCCTGATTTGCTTTCATAATACAGGCATTTTCCAAACACCTGATGCTGGAAATTTTACATAGCACAAATACACAAATCTTAGATGCAATGAACATTTTGAACCTTATTTCCAAAGCAAAACTAAACATTTAAGATGTCAAAATTTTCCAACAATTTTAGACCTCCAGACAGAGTAGGAGCTGTTGCAGCTGCAAGGTAGATGTACTCTTGATGGAGCCTTTTTAGGATCACGCCCAAATGAACACACTTAAAGAAGTGAGATTTTTCAGGGAGAAGCATTAACCTATAAAAAGCTAGTCAAGACCATCAGCCAAATGAAGAAGGGGAGTAAATGGTAACTCAAAATAGACAGTTCTCACTAGAGCCTAGGACACTTTATTAGAAACCAAGTATATCATACGCAAATAAAAATAGTTCTTAGCCCCATTAATACAACATGAGGGATTTTACATTCAGCCTAGACACGGGGAGTGACAGAGTCCCTTGCCTACAAAGCTCTGACTTGCATGTATCTCTACCACACAATTACTCTACATACAACATAGCCCTTATTTATGAGAGAGGAATCCAAATATTCTTTTTCAGGCTTACAAAGTCCAATACATTCCACTCTCTCTTCCCTTCACTTGTCTAATAGTAAAAACTATTTTTTTCCATGCAAAAAAAAAAAAAAAAGGCCATATTCAGCTGAAGAAGAGTCAGGCAAAACAGAGATGGCAGTTAAGGAATGGACAGAAACTTATTGGCACATGTCCAGCTAGTGACAAATGCAGTACACCATGACTTAAAGTCACATTAAAGGGAGAATGAAAACAACTATACCAACCTAAGTTAAGGAGTGTTAAATGGACAGAGGGACTGTGGTTACTGATTTTATTGGTACAACTTAAAAGTAATGGAAGGCAAGCACTTAAATACAATTTATGGTAACAGAAAAAAAAATACCGTAGAACTATTCAAAAACCATACCAAGTTGTCTGCATCATTAATTCCAGTGTTTCACAATTAGTAAAATACATAGCTACATATTCCCGTGAGATAAAAATACCTTTCCACCTGAATTACACTGGGTTTAAGGACAGTACTACAAAACTCCTGACTGACCATTAGTTCCAAGTGTGTGCAGCAAATGTCTCAGCCACTTCTTTCATAGAGCTATACAATTAAAAATTGTACAAGGAGCTGGGTGGTTGAGGGAAAACGAAATCAAAACAATATTGTGCTCATTCAGTAAAAGAAACCCTGATGAGAAATTATTTGCCAAGAAGCTTAGACTATTAAGATTTTTATTGCATTTTTAGGTAACCTAAAAGGTCTTATCCTGAAGGGGAAAGTTGGTTTTTAAAACTACCTGAACAGATGCTAAAGTGCTTTATTAACTGGCTGGCTTCACACAGATTTCCTGGGATAACAAAAAATAATTATAGTAGTAAAGGGTTACCAATAATTTCACAAAATGGTATACCCCAACATCATATATGACCACATTTGTTAAGAGATAGCACAACACTTGTCCTTATTAAGTGGACAATTACATATCAAGAAGTGATCATCACAATCCTTTGGATACTCAAATTACTTGCACAAAGCTGAAATATGTTATCACAAAACTTGACAAAAGAGGACATACTATTTCTTTCCACACTTGATAAATAATCTGCTTCAAATTACATTTCAATACAAGGATCCTGATTTTTCAACCTTTGAAGTTGCAGTTAAAAACTGAACACTTTTAAAAGTGTTCAGTTTTTAAAAGTCAGGTGTTACAGCAAGAGAAGAATGCTTTCTGTTGGAAAGTTCATGTTTACTTAATGATACTCAAGACAGGTTGTGTAAACTGCATCAATCACATTCTACTTCACTGGTATAAATCAACATATCAACACTACAAGTATTCAATGTTTTTCTATTACTATAGAGAATATAAATCAAAACATTAATATGGCAGTTATGTTCTTTAGGCACAGTTTAGTGATTTTTCTTAAAATAAATACTATTGAATTTCATTTGAAGTTTTAGACTCAATAACCAAAGGGTCAAGAACTCTAAGAAAAAAAAATTTTTTAAACAAAGAAAAGAGAAAAAAAAAGTCTTCAGCTAACAAAATTTTAAAATTTCTAACACTTAACCTATCTGGATTACTTTATTAAAAAATACAAGAAATCTGAAAAAAGGATCAATACAATTGTCTTAATGTACAAAGTCATAAGCTGTAGCAGGTTTTAACTAAAATTTAAAAACACAACAAGGAGGGCAGCCCTTTAGACCAATTTATTTTATATCCTTTTAAAATATCATCCAACAAAGGACAATGACATTCACATCTGGGACAAGTGTACATAACTCAGGCATCTGCAGTCCATCGTGCCCGCTGAATAACAACTTTGCTGCCGAAATTTCTTAAAACTTACCAAAGTAAAACAGAAGGCTGAATGATACAAAAGGATTAGTATTTCGGTGTAATTTTCAATTGGCTTTTTAAAAAAAGGAAACATATCCTGTCTCCCCAGAACAGTAAATGAGCAAGAGCTACGTGCAGCAATGTGAGAATTAAGACATTTCTTAAGTCTTCTCAAACGAGTCCAAGGTGGGGATGGGATGGGTGACAAAACTGATAGAAAAACATTGCTACAGACACCATAACAAACAATAAATTTAGATAATTTAAAATTTAAAAAAAAAGGCAAGAGGCAGCATTTCAGCAGCAAAGTGCTCAATAAAAAGTATATTGTAGAGGGTAATACAAGAAAGTCGGGGCAGTAAGAGGGCAAGAGTGGCCAGCAGGATGGCGAAGGCCTCAAAGGAAATACGGCGTCGTCGTTCTGGGAGGAATAACACGTTCTGAATCTGGAACTGCCCGAAATAGCTTTGGTTCTCTTGTGTTGACATCTTTGAAGACCATGATGGAAGCAATATTTCCACAGCGGTAGCAGTAGTTAGGAGCAGACCACACTGTGACCAGCTTCTCGTCAAACATAAACTTATAGCCTTCGTGCACAAGCTGATGTGCTCTGCAGATAAGTTTTAGGTTGTTGATATGAACAAACTGCAATTTAGAAAGGACTTGTAAGTGTTCTGTACATGCATTTTCAAGATATCAGCCAATCCATGCCAAAAAAAAAAAAAATTTACAGTCGTAAAAATTGTTACCAGAATTTTATAACTCTCTCTATAATCATCCCTAATATTTCCAGTCACTTCCGCCTCAGTCCATTACAAAGCTACAGAAATTAGATGATCACATTATCAACTAGAATTTTCTGGCCGGGTGTGGTGGTGCATGCCTTTAATCCCAGCACTCGGGAGGCAGAGGCAGGCGGTTCTCTGAGTTCAAGGCCAGCCTGGTCTACACAGTGAATTAAGTCCAGGCCAGCTGAGGCTACAGGTAAAATGGCTGCTGGGAGGCTGAAGTAATAGGATCATTTGAACAAACTAGTTTGAGACCAATCTCAGAAACAAAGAGGAAAAAAACACTGGGAGATGAACCCAGTTACTTGAGGCACTTGCCACGAGACCTGACAATGGAGTTCAAGCTCCAGAACTCACATCATAGGAGAGAACCAAGTCACACAAGTTGTCCACACATGCCCCCATCTCCAACATATTAAGTAAATCTTTTCCTTCCTTTTTTCCTTCCTTCCTTCCCTTTCTTTCCTTTCCCTTCCTTCCTTCCTTCCTTCCTTTCTCTTTCTTTTTCTTTCTTTTCTCTCTCTCTCTCTCTCTCTCTCTCTCTCTCTCTCTTTCTTTCTTTCTTTCTTTCTTCTTTTGAGACAGGGTCTCCCTGGAGACCCAGCTGTCCAGGAACTCACTCAGTAGACCAGGCTGGCCTTGAACTCACAAAGATCCGCCTGCCTCTGCCTCCCAAGTGCTAGGATTAAAGGCGTGCGCCACCACGCCCGGCTTTTTTTTTTTTTAATCTTTTCTTAAATGCCAGAAGGATCAAGAATTTGAGGCAAGCCTGGGATACCTAAGACCTATCTCATTAAGGAAAAGAAAGAAGTCTACAGAAAAATATTCTAGCCTGGTGTGGTGGTACAAGTCATTAATCCCAGCACTCAGGAGGGAGAGGCAGGTAGATCTCTTTGAGTTCAAGGCCAGTGTGGTCTACATAGTGAGTTCCAGGCCAGGGGCTTCAGGGAGACCCTGTCTTTAAAAAACAAAACAAAACAAAAAAAAAAACTGAATAATAAAAAAAAAAAGTTTTAATAAGATACTACCCATCTTATTTAGTGAAGATTTACTATATGTTGTGAAAAGAGACTATCCTTTCCTGAAACCTGAAGAGAAAAAGGTTGAGACTGGACAGGAACTTACCTAAGACAAACCAAGAGAATCAGAACCAGTTCTACCATTCCACTGAGTAAGAGCACATCTCTACAGAATAGTATCCCTATGTGTATATGTATGCATATGCACATAGCTACTCATGACTGTTCTGGTTTGTTGTAGTGTGCTTTTTACATTGCTAGAGAGTAAATCCAAGGCCTTGTACATGGTAGGCAAGTATTCTGCCACTGAACAACATCATCAATTCTTTCTATATTATTATTTTAGTAACCAAGACTACTTTTCCAAAAATATTGGCTTTACCTCATTTGTGACTTTTGCTCCAAAGAGCCAACCTGCTCCTCGGGGACTGATTGCCCAAGTATCTACATCTTCAGGATCTGACCACACCAGGTCACAGAAAGCTCCTTTGTGAGGAATTTCCTGATTCCGTTCAATGGTTCGAATTTGATCCAGTGTTTTGATATCAGGAGATAAGCCGCCATGAACACACAAAATTTGTTCATCTATTAACTAGGAAGGAAGAATAATAAAGAATAATAATAAATTCAGTCATGTCTGAATTCAAGATTGCTAAAATTAAATCAATGGCTATAACTGGATAAAAATATACAATGTTATTGACAGGAAAATACTTGAGGTCTTAATTAGATTCATATAACTTACAGCTGCTACTGTCAGCATGTCAAAAACTTTGGTACAATATCTCCAGGCATTAGCATTTCCATATTTGGTTTGGCACTCATCTGTGAAGGAAATAGTAATGCCCTCGTTAATGAAGCAACACATCCAATTCTATAGTAGCTTTTTGGTACAATGAAATCCACCTTAATCTAGAGTAGAAAACTGATATATATTTATCCCTAAAAGACCTTCCATATAGGCCTAAAAGAAGTCTACTGTCAAAAAAAAAAAAAAAAAA
>VZQC01014937.1:151099-153599 GCA_009823505.1 Rhizomys pruinosus
AAAAAAAAAAAAAAAAAAAAAAAAAAAAAAAAATTTGTACAAAACACAGGGGTAAAAGGCTGTCAGTATAACTAAATATACTTTCTAATGGTCAGCCTTAACAGTCATAAAAAAACAAAACAAAACAAACAGCCGGGCGTGGTGACACACGCTTTAATCCTAGCACTGGGGAGGCAGAGGCAACCAGATCTTTGTGAGTTCAAGGCCAGCCTGGTTTACAGAGCAAATACCAGGACAGCTGGGGCTACAGGGAGACCCTGTCTCAAAAAGATCCCCCCCAAAAAAGAACATATTATTAATTTTATACAACCCAAACCAAATGCTTTGATATGTTAACACCAGGTAATTCTACCAAACGGTGCATTGCTTTAGTAGGAGTACCTTACTTATTCCAGGAGGAGAATCAAATTACTTAAATTATAGGAGCATGGGTGATTCCAATCTCAACACTTTTCAGACCTAAGTTGCCGATATGAGATCTGAAAATTATACAACTAAATGCTGAGGTCCAATCAACATTCTAACAGGCAGAACTAACTGGTCTCACTGGGTTACCTGTGAGATGGCTCAGCAGGTAAAGGGACTTACCTCTAAATTTCATAATCTGAGTTTGATTCCCAGGATTATGATAGAGGGAGAGAACCAACTCCTTTGGGTTGTCCTCTGACCTCTACTAGCATGCACACATACATACACACATACATACAAAGAGAAAAAAAAAACTTAAGTTTGTTCTTATAGTCCCTAAAAGCTAAGCCAGACATGGGAGGCACATATCTGTAACCCCAGTACTCTAGAGTTCACCTAAGTAGGAGCATGACCACAAGTCTGAGACCATTCTAGACTAGACAGCGACTTCAAGGCTACCCAGAACTACCAAGTGAGAATTTGTCTACAATGTATAAATAAGTAATAAATAGTCAGCCAGCATTTGAGAGAGATGGAGGCAGGAGTTTTGTTGGTTTTAAGGCCAGTATTGGCCACATAGTAAATTCCAAACCAGACTGGGCTATAGCATAAGATCCTATTTCTAAAACAAACAGGGCTTGAGATGGTTCAGTGGTTAAAGGCACTGGCTGGTCTTGTAGAGGACCCAGGTTTGATTCCCAGCACCCATATGGCAACTAAAAATTGTCCTAACTCCTGTTCCAGGGGATCTGACACTATCTTCTGCAAGCAATGCACAACATGGGTGCACTTACACACACGCAGACCAAATGCTCATATATATGAAATAAAAACAAAATATTAAAAAAAAATAAAGATATTACAAGATCCTATCTCAAAATTTTAAGAACAAAGAGAGAAAAAGAAAAAAGAAATGCTGTGTTCCAGAGTGTTTCAGATTTTAGTGTCCGTGTTTGGGGGCTGAGGACATAGCTTAGTGGTAGAGTGCTCACCTAACACACTCATCCTGGGGGGTATATTTTATTTAAAATTAAACCATCCATGGGGCTGGAGAGATGGCTCAACAGTTAAGAATGCCGACTGCTCTTGCAGAGGACCCAGGTTTTATTTCCAGTACCCACATAGCAGCTAAGAACCATCTTTAACTCCAGTTCTAGGGGAATCCAATGCCCTCTTCTGACCTCCGAGGCATTGCACGACACAGGTGCACCAGCCTACATGTAGACAGTACACTCATAAACATAAAAAAATAAATTTTAAAAAAAGTTTAAAAATTTTTAAATTAAACCATCCCAAATTGAAACTTTCACTTGTCAAATGCTCCAAAACCTAAAAGTTTTTAAATTTACATTTCTTTTTATTTATTTATTTATTTATTTATTTATTTATTTATTTATTTATTTATATGAATGTACTGTCTCCATGTAGGTTTGTGCACCCATGTCGTGCGAAGCTGTAGAGGTCAGAAGAGGGTGTCGGATTCCCCTGGAACTGGAGTTCTCCTGGAATTGGAGTTACGGACAGTTCTCAGCCGCTATGTGGGTGCTGGGGATCAAACCTGGGTCCTCTGCAAGAGCAGTCGGTGCTCTTAACCACTAGGCCATCTCTCCAGCCCCAAATTTACATTTCTATATGTCTGTGTGTATGTGTTGTGTGTGTATGCATACACATGTACTTCAACAAAACTATGGAGGTTAAAAGGACAACTCAGCCATCTCTCTAGCCCCCTGAAAAAAATTATTACATTTGTACGTTCAGAAGAGATCCCATAACATTAAGTGTACAGAAAGCCAGAAGATAACTCCAGAACTTGGTTCCCTCCTTCTACCACAGATCCTGGGGATTAAACTCAGGTCATCAGACTTGGAGGCAAGCCCCTTTACCCACTGAGCCATCTGACTGATATATATAATCTGCCTTTTTTGTTTTTAAATCTTTTTGAGACAAGGTCTCCCTGTAGCCCAGCTGGCCTGGAACTCACTATGTAGACAGGTTTGGCTTCGAACTCATAGAGATCCATCTGCCTCTGCCTCCCATGTGCTGGGATTAAAAGTGTATGCCACCACACCTGGCTTATAAACTGAATTTTTCT
>VZQC01014937.1:158599-177927 GCA_009823505.1 Rhizomys pruinosus
GTTCAAGTACCAGCACCTGGCCGCTAAGAACCATCTTTAAGCCAGGCGTAGTGGTGCACACTTTTCATCCTAACACTGGGGAGGCAGAGGCAGGTGGACTCTGTGAGTTCAAGGCCAGCCTGGTCTCCAGAGTGAGTACCACAGGCAGTCGTGAGCTTGCAACCTCCTACCTCTGCTTCCAAGGGTTGAGATTATAGTGTGCAATCCCATACCTGGCTCAGGAATAGTGTTTTGAGAACATTTTCAGATTAATTGTGCATATTCTTCTTTTAATACTATAGCAAAATACAGCAAGTACCAAGCTTCATAGAATTAAAGTTAACCTTAAAAAAAAAAAAAAGCTGGGCTTGGTGGGGCACCGGACCAACAAAACAACAAGACACCTTATCATAAATCCTAAAATAAAGTAGCGGAGAAGAACGGATAAGGGGACAAGGGCAGCATAGAAATCTTTGTGAGTTCAGAAGGCCAGCCCTGGTCCTACAGTTTCCTCGGACAATAGCTGGGGCTATAAAGGGAGACATGTCTCCTGTCTCCCTGAGAAAGACAAAAAAAAAAAAAAGAAAATTAAAAGTTAGCTCTGATATAAAAATGTGAAACCATAATCTGAATGAATCTAAAACCATAACAAATTTGGTTAGAGTGGCATGGCATGCTTTCAGTAATATATTGGTCATCTGGAATATGGACTGATAACCTCTTTTATTATTTTTAAAAAAAAAAACAAAAAAAAAAATGGGGGCCAGGGCATGTGGCACACGCCTTTAATCCTAAGCACTTGGACAGAGGCAGGCGGATCTTTGTGAGTTTCAAGGCCAGCCCTGGTCTATAGAGTGGAGTTCCAGGACAGCTGGGCTAACAGGGAGACCCTGTCCTCAAAAAGACCAAAAAATTTTTTTTTAAATAAATAATAAATATATATATATATATATATATATATATATATATATAGATATATAGCATGGGGTGAATAGATGGCCTAGAAGTGAACAAGCATTACTCTGGTTTTTACGAGGCCTGGGGGTCCCATTTCCAGCAAGTCACGTTGGGTGGCTCACAATTGTCTATATCTCTAGCTCCACGGGATCCAACACCGTCATCTGGTCTCTGCAGCTACATACATTCATGTGCGCTCATGCACACACACATCACACACAGGTACACAACAATTTATTTTATTTTAAATTTATTTATTAATTTTTTTAGGTTATGAATGTACTGTCTGCATGTAGGTTTGTGTAACCATGTCCTGCAATGCTCGGGAAGGTCAGAAGAGGGCGTCGGATTCCCCGGGAACGGGAGTTTCTCCCTGGAATTGGAGTTACAGACGGATTTCTTAGCTACCATGTGGTGCTGGGAAACAAACCCAAACCCAGTTTCTCTGCAAGAGCAGTTGGGTGCTCTTAACCACTAGCCATTTCTCCAGCCCTGCACACAATTTTTTAAGTATTTGTTAATATCACTCATCAGAAGAGTCTTTAAAGGTATCAGAAAATGTTAGTTTTGTAGTTGTAAACTGAAATTTTCTCAAATCCCAGTTTTTCAATAGTAAACTCAAATACTATCACTGCAAGAAATAATGTCCATTGTTTTCCTTTTGAAATGAGTGGCTTGTAGCCGGGCGTGGTACGCACGCCTTTAGTCTGAGCACTGGGGAGGCAGAGGCAGGCGGATCTTTGTGAGTTAAAGGCCAGCATGTCTACAGAGTAAGTTTCCAGACAGCTGGGGCCTACAGGGAGACCCGGTCTCAAAAAGACCAAAAAAAAAAAAAAAAAAAGATTGGCTTGCTCCCTTCGTGTTTGCCAAATATCTAAGTCTGAGCACCCAGCTTGTCATTTATTCTCTCAAGTAAAAACAATGTTCAACCCGAGCATGGTGGCACACACTTTTAATCCCAGCATTCAAGAGACAGAGGCAGATGGACCTCTGTGAGTTCCAAGCCAGCCAGACCTATACAGTGAGACCCTGTCTCCAGAGGGGAAAGAAGGGGAGACAGAGGACAGAGTATTCAATAAAAAGCAGCTACTTCGGGGCTGGAGAGATGGCTCAGCGGTTAAGAGCACTGACTATTCTTGCAGAGGACCCAGGTTTGATTCCCAGCACCCACATGGCAGCTAAGAACCGTCTTTAGTGTCGGACGTGGTGGCGCATGCCTTTAATCCTAGCACTTGGGAGGCAGAGGCAGGTGGATCTCTGTGAGTTCAAGGCCAGTCTGGTCTACATAGGGAGCTCTAGGCCAGGTAGAACTAAAGGGAGACCCTGTCTCAAAAACACCAAAAAAGAAAAAAAGAAAAAAAAGCAGCTACTTCAACGCAATTCAAACCTCCAGAAGCATCTTCCAATGAGCAAACCATTTTTCTTCAGAATGCAGCAGGTAGGCTTTATACAGACTTCCCACCACATCCCAGAGAACAAGGCAAAGGATGTCTATATATCCTCAATGTTAATAAAGTTAACATTCACTTCTTTGGCAAGGACAATCGGGGAAAACTGGCGTTGTTTGCTGAGTATGTATGCTGACAAAGTATGCAAGGACTTCAGCACCACAGAGTGAAGTCAGTCTCATTTCAAGGTGAGACACAAGCAGTTTCACCCACACTTGAAGAATCTGTGTGTAAGCAAAAGCGGCTTTTGAGTAGTGAGTATACAGCCAAAGTCCAGCTGTGTTGAACCTGAAGTCTATTATGTGTCCTTAGGCTCTACTGCTTCAACGCTTCTCACCACTGTGATTTACCATGTTAATGCAGCCTGTTAACTAGATCCTGAAAGTCCAGAATGCAATTCTCATAGATTTTTACATATTGAAAGTCTTACTTGTATTCTCAGCACTAGGGAGGCTGAGTCAGGAGGATTCCCAAGTTCCAAGCCAGACCTTCGGTCTCAAAAAAAAAATTAAAAATAAAATAAAACCTTTAATCCCAGCACTCTGGAAAGGCAGGCAGATCTCCCTGAGATTCAAGCCAGCCTGGTCTAGGTAGTAAGTTCCAGGCCAGCTGAGGCTACAGGGAGACCTTGTCTAAAAAGAAAAGGGGCTGGAGAGATGGCCTAGCGGTTAAGAGCGCCGACTGCTCTTACAGAGGACCCGGGTTCGATCCCCAGCACCCACATGGTGGCAGAGAACCGTCTGAAACTCCAATTCCAGGAGAACTCCAGTTCCAGGGGAATCTGACACTCTCTTCTGACCTCCGCGGCATTGCACGACACGGGTGCACAAACTTGCATGCAGACAATACATTCATACACATACAGAAATAAAATTTAAAAAAAAAATTAAAAAAAAAAAAAAAAGATATCCACCTAACATTATGAATGCTGAAGAGATGGCTCAGTGGTTAAGAGCACTGGCTGCTCTTGCCTCTTGCCTCGGACCCAGGTTCTGTTCCTAGCACCGACATGACAGCTAACAATCATCTATAACTCTAGCTCCAGGGGACCTGATGTCCTCTTCTGGCCTCCATGGGCACTGCACACACACCGTATACTTATATCCATGCAGGCAAAACAGTCATACATATAAAACAAAAATAAATAAATAAAAAAGAAAAACCCATTCTGTAAAGCCTACTCTAGAGGATGTTAGCAGATCAAAAAATGACATAATGGAGCTTCTTTTAGGAGTTGGTAGTGTGCAGATGTCAGACTTATTATAAGTCACCATCCAAAAAAGTGCTTGAAAAAGCAAAAATGAAATACTTTGTAAGTGGTCAAAATGTACTTATTTATGAAGCAGCCCCTAATCAGGGCCAATTTAGATACATTTCTGGTCCTTTGCCCACACATTTTAGACAGGGAAACTGCAGACAGTAAGTCCTGCTGGCATACCTATCTACTGTTCACAACATAAGCCAGCTCTTACCGTCTCAACTACATTGTAGACACACAGCAGGCTATGAATGGTCTTTCAGTTTTTATTTCCCAGTGAAAAACTTCTACAAAGTCAGGTAAAGTTTCCAGCAGAGTCAAACACTAACTGTAGAGTACAGCTACTTTCCAATCATTGCTATGAAATTCATATAAATAAAGGCCAGCAGATGGGAGAAAAAATGAACTGCTATAAAATCGGGCAACAATTTTATTCTTCTGAACCTCTGCTTCTTTCACTATAGGAAATGATAAGAATTTAGTATTACAGAATGAATAAATGACTGCATGGGGAAAAAGTACCTAAAATCAAACCCTCTCATGTTAATCATAATTTCTATGAGCAGTCTAAGTTTGTGTTTTGCATCTTCCACCCTCACCCAATACCTTGCCTCTCCACAGAATAATGCAGTGTTGTACATATTTCACAAGAAGAATTAAAACAAGTCGACCAGGAACCACACACACCATCAAGACTAACAACTCCTAGCCACCTGTTTGGATTTTCTCATTTTCATTTTTTTGGTTTTTTTCTCTTACAGCACAAGTTAGAAACAAATAAATCACAGATAAAGACAAAACATGAAAATCCCTTCTGATACTTACCTGTCCGTGTATGTCCCCACACACTGTTACTGGTGTTGACACTGGCTGAACATTTGACTCTTCCAAGAGAAGATCACAGACATAGTCACACAGCCGCTAAAAGCAGAGAGAGAAAACACAGGCTTTATGGCATTAAAACTAAGGGTCCAATTACCAAAAAATACAAGGACTAATGTTTAGAAAAACTCCCTCTCTTTTGATAGGAATGAAAACCACACCCTTTGATGATTCCAGGGTTAAATTTTGGTCAGCTTTCACATATAATTCAGAGCATAAAAATAATACAATTAGCTGGGCTTGGTGGTACCCGCCTTTAATCCAGCCCTCAGAAGCAGAGGCAGATGGATCTCTGTGAGACTTAGGCCAGCCTGGTCCACATTGTGACTTCAAGGTGGGCTGGGACTAGGGAGACCTACCAAAAAAATAATAAAATAAATAATAGTAATACAATTATTATCCCAAAATGCAAATTCCCTGGCTATACAGACAACAGGTTCAAGAAGAATCTTTACAACTACAAAATAAAGCTTTTCACAGAATATAAATGCAGAGTGAATAATGTTAAAAGGTAAAGTTTATCTCCTTGTGGTACTGGGGATTGATTCTAGGACTACTAAACTACATCTCAAGTTGTTATGTTTTTAAGATGAGGTCTAAGTTGCTCAACTTGGCCTTAAACTTGTGAACCTTCTGCGCCTCAGCTTCAAGAATAGCTAGGGTGAGCCAGCCTGGTCTACACAGCAAGTTCCGGGCCAGCTGGGGGCCCCCATTCGCAGCCCCAGAATTTACTTTTAAACTTAGCAGATAACCCAGACCTGGTGGCGCACACCTTTAATCCCAACACTCAGGAAGCAGAGGCAGGCGGATCCCTGTGAGTTCAAGGCCAGCCTGGTCTACATAGTGAGCACCAGGCCAGCTGGGACTAAAGGGAGGTCCTGCTTCGAAAAGACACCTCCCCCCCCCCCAAAAAAAAATAGCAGATAAGGGCCAGTGAGATGAATCAGAAGGCAAAAGCTTTTGCTGCTACACAAGCCTGATTATCTGAGTTTGATTCCTGGAACCCACATAAAGGTGAAAGAAGAAAACTGACTCAACAAAGTTTTCGTCTGGCCTCCACATGTGCCCAGACCCCACACACATCATACACACATGCAATAATAAATACATAACACATGAATAAATACATAAACTTTTTTGAGACAGGGTTTCACTATGTAGCCCTGGAGGGCCTGAAACTCACCAGGTAAATCAGGCTGGCCTTGAACTCACAGAAATCTTCCTGCCTCTATCTCCCAAGTACTGGGATTAAAGGCATCCACAAGCATGCCTGGCCCACAGTCCAATGTTTCTTAAACAAATTACATGTTGTCAGGGGCTGGAGAGAAGGCCCACTTGCTGCTCTTGCACAGGGACCCAAGTTTGGCTCCCAGCATCCAGATCCAGGGGACCCAATGCCCTCTTCTGACCTCCATGGGTACTACATGCAGACAAAACATTCATACAGACATAAAAAAAATTTTTTTCTTTTCTTTTTTGAATACAGGGTCTCCTTATAGCCCTAGCTAACCTAGAACTTGCTATGTAGACAAAGCTGGCCTCAAATTCACAGAGATCTGTCTGCCTCTGCCTCCCAAGTGCTGGGACTAAAAGCATGTGCCACCACACCTGGCTATAAAATCTTTTTTTTTTTCTTTTTGGTCTTTTCGAGACAGGGTCTCCCTGTAGCCCCAGCTGTCCTGGAAGTCACTCTGTAGACCAGACTGGCCTTGAACTCACAAAGATCTGCCTGCCTCTGCCTCCCAAGTGCTGGGACTAAAAGCATGTGCCACCACACCTGGCTATAAAATCTTTTTTTTTTTCTTTTTGGTCTTTTCGAGACAGGGTCTCCCTGTAGCCCCAGCTGTCCTGGAAGTCACTCTGTAGACCAGACTGGCCTTGAACTCACAAAGATCTGCCTGCCTCTGCCTCCCAAGTGCTAGGATTAAAGGCGTGCGACTCCACTCCCAGCTAAAATCTTTTTTTTTGGTCTTTTTCAAACAGGGTCTTACTGCAGCCCCAGCTGTTCTGGAACTCTCTACGTAGACCAGGCCAGCCTTGAATTCACAGAGATCTACCTACCTGTTGGGATTAAAAGCATGAGCCATCACGCCCAGCATAAAATCTTTTTAAAAGCTGTAAACCAGTAGTACTGGAGAGATGGTTTAGTGTTTAAGAGCACTGGCTGCTCTGGCGGAGGACCCACGTTCAGTTCCTAGCACCCACATTGCAGGTAACAGTTTCAGAAGATTCAATACTTTCTTCTGACCTCTGAGGCATTGCCAGACATGGGTACACTTAGATACCTGCAGGCAATACACTCATACACATAAAAAATTTTAAAAATAATAAATGAAAATGTTTATTTATTTTTACTTTATATGTATAAGTGTATTTCCTCCATGTATCTAAGTGAACCAGTGTCCTGCAAGAGTAACCAGTGCTCTTAACCACTGAGCCATCTCTCTAGCCCCAAGAGTACTTGTTCTTGTAGAAAACCAAGCATCCACATCAAGAGGCTGACAGCCAATTATAACTCCAGTTCCAAGGGCTATCATGAGTTCTGGCCTGTAGCATTGTACAAATGTGGTGCACATAGATAAACTCAGACTCACACATACACATAAACAAACAAGTAAAATCCAGGCTATGGTACTACACCACATGGAAAAAGTAGATAAATGATAGATGGACTCTGTTATCACAGGTTATCACAGGAGGCAGAGGCAGGTGGATCTCTGTGAGTTCAAGGCCAGCATGGTCTACATAGCGAGCTTTAGGCCAGCTGGGACTAAAGGGAGACCCTGTCTCAAAAAGACCAAAAAAAAAAAAGGTTATCAATAATTAATCATAAAATGCAAATCCTCAAATGAAGAATCACTGTACTTAAAAAAAACTCTAAATGTGGGGCTGGAGAGATGGCCTAGAAGTTAAGAGTGCCAACTGCTCTTGCAGAGGATCCGGGTTCGATCCCCAGCACCCACATGGTGGCTGAGAACCGTCTTTAACTCCAGTTCCAAGGGAATCTGACACCCTCTTCTGACCTCTGCAGCATTGCACGACACGGGTACACAAACCTACATGCAGACAGTATATTCATATACATAAAAAAATAAATAAAATAAGTAAAAAAATTAAAAAAAAACTCTAAATGTTTACATTTCAAACATCTGTTCATTGTTTCACACTCTAAGATATTGTAATAAGTAGATGTTTGTTACAAAAGTGTTCTAAAGACAAAATTCATATCCCTGCTATACATATGAACTGAAAAGGGACTTTCCTTCCACCTGAGCCCAGCATGTAATACTACCAGAGGCCTACTGGTTTTTATGTCTGTCAAGGAGAAATTCGCTGGGCATGGTGGCACGCACCTTTAATCCTAGCACTCGGAAGGCAGAGGCAGGCGGATCTTTGTGAGTTCAAGGCCAGCCTGGTCTACAGAGTGAGTTCCAGACCAGCTGGGGCTACAGGGAGACCCTGTCTGGAAAAGACAAAAAAAAAAAAAAATTAATAAATAAATAAATGAATAAAATATTTTAAAAGAAACTGCATTTCAAGTGGCAGTGAAAGGGACTGTTCTTGTACAGTTCTCTTGCCTTTATCTCAGGACACTCTCAGTCCACTTGTTCCAGAAGGTACTGAGTGAACCTGGCCTATGTGGGGTCAGCATAGCACTTTATAGAACCTGTCAGCCAGAGCTTAGCTACCGAATGGAACACTGCTGAATTTAATACCCTTGTTATTGCAAAAAAAAAAAAAAGAAAGCAACAAGAAGTGGCTATAGACTAGATGATATCACCAGAGGTCTCTAGCATCAATAGAAACACATTCACTGGGGGCTGGCAAGATGGTTCAGGGGGAAAGGTACTTGACACCATGCCTGAAAACCTGAGTTAAGATTCCCAGAACCCGCCGGGCATGGTGGCGCACGCCTTTAATCCTAGCACTCGGGAAGCAGAGGCAGGCGGAACTTTGTGAGTTCAAGGCCAGCCTGCTCTACAGAGTGAGTTGCAGGACAGCTGGGGCTACAGGGAGACCCTCTCTCAGACAAAAAAAAAAAATCATGTTTCAAGAACTGCTAGCTGGACACCATTTACAGACTAGAGGTACTTGGTTTTAATTAATGAATTAATTTTTTTGGTCTTTCTCCCTTGTGCTAGGATTAAAGGCGTGTGCTATCACACCCTGCTATTTTTAAAATTTTATGTGTCTTGCCAGTCGTGGTGGTGCATGCCTTTAATCCCAGCACTCAGAGGCAGGTGGTTCTCTGTGAGATCAAGGCCAGCCAGGTCTACAGAGCGAGCTCCAGGCCAGCTGGGACTAAAGAGAGACCCTGTCTCAAAAATACTCCCCCCCCAAAAAAAAAATTTATGTGTATGAATATTTTGCTTGCATGCATGTAAGTGCCTCTTGAGCATGCAGGCACTGGGTTCAACTTTCAGCACCCACATGGTGACTAATAACCATCCGTAACTCCAGTTCCAGGGGATCTAACACTATCTTCTGGCCTGAAACATGATTTTTTCAAGTCAACAGCAGTACAGGAGAATAATTAAGAACAGAGGTTACTGAAGTAGAATGAACTGGGGTCAGATCTTGGCCCTGTTGCTTATTTAATTCAAAGACCTCCTGCAAGTGTCTTAACCTTACAGAGAGCCTCAAGCTTTTCAGAGATGAATGGAGACTAGTAATAGCACTCTTCTCCATACCTAAAGGTTTGGAAAGGGAGAAGGTATAAGTCTGCAGACCTTTGAGGAAAACACATTCTATCATAGCCTCCCCCCCCAAGCACTCTGCCCACTCTCGGACAAGGTGTCACATTTCCAGAGATAGAATTGTGGAAAGCTTACTGCTTGCTAAACACATTATTATATTAGACTGCAAATATCTCATTATTAATCTGGAAAAATTAGCATAATTTTAGTTAACAAAATGATTTCCTGTAGTAGGATTGGGGTGGAGGGCGAACATAGGAAACAGTACTAAATTTTATCTGGTGAAATAAATTTATAAAATTTATTAGGTGAAAAAAAATTTGTATTAGACTAACTTTGAAAAATAATACTGTTACCAAAGGCCACTACAGCAATACAGCAAAATATTGGTCTCCCTGAGACAAACAAGACTCCTCCGAAAATATCAGCTACACCTCAACAGCCTGGAGATACAGTGCAACAGTGGCAGCCAAGTGTCTATATTATATCCCAAAACTATTTGGCTATTAGCTCTCTCCTTGGAGGAATAACTCACAGCGGATGCCACAAGCTTATGTCCTCTAGTGGTTAGGCGATGTTATAAGCCACAACAAGAACTTGTCACCCTTTATAGAGAAACCACAGTTTGCGGATTAGCATACCATCCAAGCATCTGTGTCTATGCTCACAGCTTAGCTTGACATAATAAGTGGTACTGCTTAAATGCCTGTACATCCAATAGCTTGAGCTTTGTTAGTATGACTGAAAAGGGTATCACTGTGAAAGCTGTCAATCCGTGAAGGGAAACAAACTGAACAGACCGGAGTCCAAAATGACAACTCCAAAGAAATTAGACTGTTTTCTTCTCACCCACTTGTGCCCCTTTCCCAAAGCCTAGGGAACAAACTGCGGAAGAGGAGGCGTGGTAGATTGTAAGGGCTGTGGAGAGATAGGGGTGAATCATGAGACTATAGGAATATAGTCTGGACACCTGATTGATCAACATGCCTGTGCATACAAGCTTCTCCAACTGGACTATGGGAACCTTGGGTTGTTCAAAATTTGGACATAGATACTTGCAAAATGCACCAATTACTTAATTGTATGACATACTGAGTAGCATCATTGTTATCTGCAAACAACTGTGTCATTGTATTGTAGAATCCCTAAAAAAAAAAAAAAGAACTGTTGTATGAAATGTACCAAAGCTCAATAAAATTTAAATAAATAAAAAAAAAAAAGAAAAATAATACTGATATGGAAGGTAAACACATGTCCATTATTAACATGTATTCTAAACCTACAATTAAGTGTTTGGAAAACAAAAGGATCAGTGAAACAGAAGTGAAAGTTTAGAAATAAAGGTAAATGCATAAAGTTTAGAACATAATTACAGCAGAGCTAAGGATGTACCTCAAACGGCAGAGTATTAACCTAGAATGTGCAAAGCCCTGTGTTCAATCACCAACACCAAATAAAGTGGGTATGGTGGTGGCCTCTGTAATCCCAACACTTTGGAGAGGGCAGACGGATGAAGAGTTCAAGGTCATCCACAACTACATAGTTTGAGGTCATCCTGGACTACCTGAGACCCTGCCTCAAAGAAATGAAAAATAAATAAAATAAACAAAAATTGATGGCAAGATGACTCAGCAATTAAGAGCACTGGCTGAAACTTCAGTTCCAGGGGATCCAACACCCTCTTCTGACCTCCACAGGTACTGCATGACACTCATACGCACACAATAATAAATCAATCAAAAAAAGTAATCTGATCATCATAGCTTTTATTTTATATATTAGTCTTTCACCGTTGATTTGATAGCTTTGTTTTCTGATTTATTTTTCCTTATTTATTCTATTTTATTGCTATATGGAACATATCTTTGGAAAATACCCTTCAAAAAAAAAAAAAAGGAAAATACCCTCAATCCTTTTTATAACAAAAATGAGTTGTCATTTAATTAACATTTTGAAGTTAATCACAAGCCTGAAGGCACCATGGTTACCACATTCCGGTGTGTCAGAATCTGTATCTGCATGTGACTGGCACTCCTAGTTCATAGTTAGAATACATACATAAGTTAGAATACACTAAAGAATATCACCACACAACCCTGTTAATCTCAAAGACTGAGCCTCTCGAAAACACATGTAAATTAAATTACTTAGGGAGGATCCCCAACCCAGCTAAGCTAACAGAGTAAAATTACAGCTCCCTTCTGTGACTGCTACTTCTGCAGATCCCAGGTCTAGATTTATCGGTTTTTAAATTAGTGGTATGAGTATTTTACCTGTAGGGATGTAAGTAAGGCACATTCATGCTATGCCTGTGGAATCCAGAAGAGAGAGTTGGATGCCATGGAGTTACTGAGGTTGTTAACCACCATGTGGGTACTGGGAACAGAACCCAAGACCTCTCCCAAAGCAGCCACTGCTCTTAACTGCTGTACCATCTTTCCAGTCCTCCAAACTGTATGTTTGGAGAACTATGTCACTAACCAAAACACTGCCTTTCATTCCCAAGTTCATAGCTGGGTGTGCTGGAACACGCCTTTGATCCTAGCACTCAGGAGGCAGAGACAGGCAGAGCTCTGCGAGTTCCAGGCCAGCCTACTCTACATCATGAGCTCCACACCAGCTGGGCCTACAGGGAGACCTGATTTCAAAATAAAACAAAATACAAGGGGCTGGAGAGATGGCTCAACAGTTAAGAGCACTGACTCCTTTAGCAGAGGACCCAGGTTCGATCCCTGCACCCACATGGCGGTTAAGAACCATCTTTAACTCCGGTTCCAGGGGAATCTGACGCCCTCTTCTGACCTCCACAGCATTGCACAACATGAGTGCACCAACCTACATGCCGACAGTATACTGATACACAAAAAATAATAAATTAAAAAAAAATTTTTAATACAAAAATAACTTCTAAGTTCATGTCAAATACCTACAAAATAAAGAAGAATCTATGAAATTCTATTATAGTGCCTACAACACTGTATAACAACCACTACTTTCCCTCTCTAATTTCCCTTATATATTGAGAGGCCCCCAAAGGGAAAGAGAACTGTCTGATTCTACACCTGGTATTCATAGGAAACAGTACTTGATACAAGAACAGCTGAAAGAAATGTTGAGGTGGGCATGGTGTCCCACACCTATAATCTAAACACCTGAGGGGTATACATAAGAGCATAAGGAGTTCAAGACCAGCCTTAGCCACATAACAAGTTTAATGCCAGCTTATATAACAGGAAATCTTGTCTCAAAAAAAAAAAAAAATAGGCTGGAAGGATGGCTCAGCCTTAAGAGCACTGGCTGTTCTTGCACAAGACGTGGGTTCGAATCCCAGCACCCACATGGTGGCTAACAACTATCTGTAACTCCAGTTCCAGAGGATCTGAAGCCCTCTTCTGTCCTCAGTGGACACTGAACAGGGGTGCACTTATATACATGCAGGCAATAAACCCATACACATAAAAATGAACATCCAAAAATTTTTTTAAAAATTAAATACTGAACTGAAAGTATAACTCAGTGGTAGAGTTTTTATCTAGTATGTGCAAGGTTTCTATCACACCTAAGCACACACACATGCCCCTCATAATAAATTACTACAGGGACTGGAGAGATGGCTCAGTGGTTAAGAGCACTGACTGCTCTTGCAGAGGACAAGGGTTCGATTCCCAGCACCCACATGGCAGCTAAGAACTGTCTTTAACTCCAGTTCCAGGGGAATCCGATGCCCTCTTCTGACCTCCACGGCATTGCATGACACGGGTGCACCAACCTACATGCAGACAGTACACTCATTACATATAAAAAAAAAAAAACTTTTTAAGCCAGGCGTGGTGACGCACGCCTTTAATCCTGGCACTCAGGAGGCAGAGGCAGGCGGATCTTTGTGAGTTCAAGGCCAGCCTGCTCTACAGAGTGAGTTCCAGGACAGCTGGGGCCACAGGGAGACCCTGTCTCGAAAAGACAAAAAAAAAAAAATTTTAAAGAGAAAAAAAAATAAATTACCATAAATAAAATATTAATTTTACCCATTTTCTTTAAAAAGTTATTTGGAAGCCGGGCACACACCTTTAATCCTAGCAGATGCAGGTGGATCTCTGTGAGTTCCAGGAGGCCAGCCTGGTCTACAGAGTGAGTTCCAGGTCAACTGGGGCTACAGGGAGACCTTGTCTCAAAAAGACCAAAAAAAAAGTTATTTGGGGGGGTGGTTTGAGATGGGCTCTCACTATGTACCTATGGCTGGCCTAGAATTCACCATGGTGACAAGACTGGCCTTGAACTCAGAGATCCACCTGCCTCTTCCTCCCTAGTTAGTGCTGGGTTTAAGGGCATGTACCACCATGCCTGGCAAGATTTATTTTATGTTTAATAATGTGTATATTTGGAGGTATGTACATGTGAGTACAAATATCCATAGAAGCCAGAAAAGATCTTTGTATCCCTTGGAGCTGAAGTTACAGGAGGTTGTGAGCTACACAACATGAGTATTGAGACCAGAACCCAGGTCTTCTACAAGAGTAGTGTGTGCTCTTAAGCACTGTGGCCATCTCTTCCAGCCCTTTTTACCTGTTTTTCGGTTCGGTTCGGTTCGGTTCGGTTTGGTCTGCTTGAGGCAAAGTCTCTTACAGCCCCAATCTGAGCTGGAACTTGCTAAGTAGACCAAGGTGGCCTCAATTTCTCACGCAGATCTGCTTGCCTCTGCCTTGTGAGTGCTGGGATTAAAGAGTTAACCAGGCTCTTTTCTTATTTCTGAGGTGTATGTTTTGCCTGCACGTATGCAAGTATACCATGAGTGTTCAGTGCCCAGAAGAGGGCATCATATCCCCTATCCCCTGGAACTGGAGTTAAAGAAGGTTGTCAGACGTCATGTGGGTGTTGGGAACCAAACTTAGGTCCTCTGCAAGAGCATCAAGGGCTTTTAACCACTGAACAATCTCTCCAGCCCCTTACATAGGTAAACTTTTTTTTGTTTTGTTTCTTTGTTTTAGGTTTTTCTGAGTCAGGGTTTCCTGACCGTAGGCCTAGCTGGCCTGGAACTCCCTACACAGGCCAGGGTGGCCTTGAACTCACAGAAATCTACCTGCCTCTGCCTATGGAGTGCTGGGATTAAAGGCATGCACCACCATGCCCAGGTAGTTGCTACATTTTTAGAAGTTTAAGAATATGCCAGGCATGGTTGCACATGCCTTTAATCTTGAGTTCCAGGACAGGTAGAGCTACAGGGAGACCCTGTCTCAAAAAGACAATAAATAAATAAATAAATAAATAAATAAATAAATAAATAAATAAATAAATAAATAAATCTACTAGAAAATTTAAGGCGTTACACAGATACAAGGCAGCAATGTTATAGGCTATTTTAGGATGACACAGGAGAATGTGACTCTGAGGCCAAAACAGAAAACAAAAGGCCAGACATTCACAGAAAGGGTCCAGAGAGCAAACCTGCAGCACGGCACAAGAAGCAGCGTGTGCCCAACTGTTGTACTGTGCTTGCTTTTCTCTTCTGAACCGAAGAGTCACTGCAGGAAGTGGCACAAGACATGCTTAGCATGCTAGAGATCCTAGATTTGATACTAAGCACAAAAAAGAATTGAATACAAAAGCCAAACTTAGATAATCAGAATGATCACTAAGACAGGGAATATATCAAATGACAAAACTGACAAGCTTCAATTCTTTTTAATATTTTATTATTTTCTGTGTATGAGTATATGGCCTGCATGTGTGTAAATGTACCAAGTCATGTAAATGTACAGAGGTCAGAAGACAATGTCAGATCCCCTGGAACAGGGTCCTCTGCAAGGGCAACCAATGCTATCAATGGCTGAGTCATCATCTCTCCAGCCCCCAGGCTTCAATTCTTAAAAGATAAAGACTATCTAACATAATGAGTCTATAAAATAGAAGCTGGAGGATCAAATAGAATAGGGTACTTACCACATCTCAGAAAAAAAGGAAGAAGTCTTTGATAATTATACTGCCATTTCAGATAAAAGTACAACTCTGCAGAATCAAGTATGTAGCTTTACACAAAAACTTAAGTGTGTGTGTGTGTGTGTGTGTATGTTTATATGTGTGTGTTATCTGTATAGGTGTGTGAATGCCACGGTGAGAAGGTAGCATGTAGTTTCTTCTCTACTTCTGCCATGAAGCACCAGGGGATAGAACTCAGGTTATCAGACTTAATGGCAAATTCCCTGACCTACTGAGCCATCCCTCAGGCCCCCTCCCTCAGATCCTCAGGTGTAAGTATTTAAAGGACTGGGGTTATAGCTCAGTGACAGAGGGGGTAAATTACCTAGCAAGCAAGTAGTGGGTTTGATTCCCAACACACACACACACACACACACACACACACGCACGCACGCACGCACGCACGCACTTTTAAGTACTCAGTAAAGTTGTCTTTTCTCATTCTTCTACTTGACACTATAACCAGGGAGAGACCTTGTCTATAAAAACCAAAGTACAAGGGCTGGAGAGATGGCTCAGCAGTTAAGAGCACCAACTGCTCTTGTAGAGGACCCAGGTTCGATTCCCGCACCCACATGGAGGCTAAGAACCATCTTTAACTCCAGTTCCAGGGGATCTGACATCCTCTTGTGAGCCCCTCTACAGCACTGCACAACACAGGTGCACCTACTTACATGCAGACAGTACACTCATACACATTAAAAAAAAAAAAAAAAAAACAATATACAAAGCAGAAAGTGACTGAGAGGCCAACCTGAGGTTGACCTCTGGCAGCCACAACGCCTACAACACACACATTAGCCACACACACAGCACAACACATTTCCACATCGTCTAGGACTGAAAATAAGTACGCACTTTTTTGTTTTTGAAACAATTCCCTTTAGAGACAGGGTCCTCCGCGCCTTTAGAGCCCCTGCTGCCTGGAACTCCTATGTAGACCAGGGCTGGTCTTAAATTCATAGACATCCACCTACCTCCGCTTCCCAAGATGCTGGGTTCAAAGCCTTTCCCGCCGCGTGCGTCCAGCCCGGATGCTTTTTCCCATCCCACCCCATACACATAGACCACCCCACGACCCCCCACTCTGGGCTTTAAACACTTTAAAATACAGTAAATACTAGCCTGAGTGTTAGTTATACATGTGGCTGGCAGGTAGTGGTTCCTTCAGTGAGAGCAAAGGCTCTCCAGAAGTTTCTACATAATCTTACAGTGCCCACCACCATGTTTTTGTTGCTGTTGTTGTTTGTTGGGTTTTTTTTTTTTTTTGGTGTTTTTGAGAACAGGGTCTCCCAGGTAGGCGCCAGGGCTGGGCCGTGAACTTCAGGAGAGATCCACGCTGCGACCTGGCTCTGCCTGCTGAGTGCTGGATTTAAAGGGGTGTGCCACCAAATGCGAGGACACCACCAATTTTTGTTTAGAAAAGCCCTTAGTGGAAAGGAAGGTCACAAAGGCAGCAGAAGTAAAGGACTGGCATGGAGTACAGAACTATAGGGAGATGCTGAAATCTGTACTTAAGATGAGAATCCTGGGCTGCGGGAGAGATGGCCTAGGGTTAAGAGCAACCGACTGGATCTTGCAGAGAACCCGGGTTCGACCCCAGCAGACCACTAGACAAGTTAGACACCGCCCTGTAACTCCAGATCCAGAGAACTCAGTTCCAGTGGGAAATCACAGACTCCCTCTTTCTGAACTCGCGAGGCGTTGCACGAACGCACGGTGCACAGACTTCAATGCCAGACAGTACATTCATACACTGTGTGTGTGTGTGCTGTGTAAGGGGGGGTATCATTCTGGGCGGGGGTCGGGGGCTATAGGGGGGGCAAAGATAGACTGGGGCGGAGGTGGGCAGCCGGAGGATAGGGGGCGTGTGGTGGGGCGAGAATGAGACACTGCTGTCCATTCATCTTCATATAATTCACTCTCACTCTTCAATACAGGCTGATTCCACCTAACACTAGCAATTTGACCTTTTTCAATTCCTCAAGTGAGGAAATACAAATACATGTAGAAATATAAATGTTTTTCAATACTCCAATTACTAATTAATTTAAACACAAATAAGGTGCTAGAGAGATGGCTCAGCAGTTAAGAGTGTACTGCTCCTACAGAAGACTGGATTTCAGTTCCCAGTACCTGTATAGAGGGCTCAGGACCATCTCCAGCTCTAGAAGAACTAACACCTCTGGCCTTCCTGAACACCCAACCAAACACGCACATACCCACACACAGACACATAATTAAAAATAAAAATAAAAGCTAAGCTTGGTGGCGTATGCCTTCAATACTAGCACTCAGAGGCAGAGGCAGTCGGATATCTGTGGGTTCAGGCCAGCCTGGTCTACATAGTGAGTTTCAGGCCAGCTGGAGCTAACAAAATAAATAAAAATAAAAACAAAGCCAGGCATGGTTGAGCAGTCAGAGGCAGGTGGATCTGTGTGAGTTCAAGGTTAGCTTGGTCTACACAGAAAGTTCCAGACTCACCAACAATATACAGTGAGTCCTTGTCTCAAAATAAACAAAAAACAAAAGAGAAACCCTACAAAATAATTAAAACTTTAAAACACACACTTGTCTTCTTTTCTACCAGACCAAATCTTTTCCAGAATGCTATTAAAGGCCTCCAATTATTTCTCCTCTTCCTTTGGTAGAATCTTTTATTTGGGCCTTGAAAAACCTCAAAACCAAGTGGATTGCTGTAAGATCAAGGCCAGCATGGTCTACAAAGAGTTCCAGACCAGCTAGGGCTACAGGCGACCCTGTGTCAAATAAAAGAACAAAACCAACTTCAAAAGGCTTTCCTAGAAAAGCATTCCTAGAATACTTCCTTGAATACTTCCTTGGCCTAACTACCATTAGTCTGCACTTCATGCCAAGGAACAGAAACAGAATTGAATTTTTTAAATACACTAGAAAGCTAGGCATGCTGACTCACACTTGAATCCCAAAACTCAGACGACTGAGACAGGAGAATTACAATGGAAGCTACTTCAAGGCTAACCTGGGCTACACAGTGATATTCAGTCAGGTAAGATTGGACTACAGGTAAAGCTGGGCATGGTGGGGCATGCCTTTAATCCTAGCACTAGGGAGACAAAGGCAGGCAGACTTTTGTGAGTTCAGGGCTAGCCTGGTCTACAGAGTGAGTTCCAGGACAGCTGGGGCTACAGGGAGACCTTGTCTCGAAAAGACCAAAAAATAAAAAAATAAAAAAAGATTGGACTACAGGGTAAAATGCTGTCTCTTGGCTCAAGAGATGGCTCAGCAGTTAAGAGCACTCACTGGCTGCTCTTACAAAGGACCAGGATAAGCTACCAGTACCCACATGGCACTTAGCAACTGTCTATAACTCCATTTTTCAGGGGACCTGACAGACAACCTCTTCTAACCTCCATGGGTATTGTACACATGTATGCACTTACATATATGCAGGCAAAACTCATACACAAAGTAAAAAAGAAAAAAAATACACTGTCCCCACAAACATGCAATCAAACAAACACACAGAAAAAGCACTATAGCAGCACAAGCAAATTAATCGGATAAAAAAATATTTCCCAGGGGACTGCAGAGATGACTTAATAGCTAAGGCTGCTCTTGCAGTGTACCTGGGTTCAGTTCCCAGCACCTACATGGCTTCTAACAATTGTCCATAATTCCAGCGCCAGGGGATCTAACACCTTCTTCTGGCCTCTGTGGTCACTTCTTACATGAAGGCAAAACATACATATTAAAAAAATTTTGAGGACAGGGGTTAGAAACAGAGAGATGGTTCACCAGTTAAGAGAACTGACTGCTCTTGCAGAGGACCCAGGTTCAGTTCCCAGCACCTATGGTGGCTAAAAATCATCTCTAACTCCAGCTCCAGGAGATCCGATGCCCTCTTGTGACATTTTTGGGCAATGCATGACACAGGTGCACTTACATACATGCAGACAATACACTCATACACATATATTTTTTTTTGTCTTTTGGAGAGAGGGTCTCCCTGTAGGCCCAGCTGGCCTGGAACTCCCTATGTAGACCAGGCCAGCCTTGAACTCCCAGAGATCCGCCTGCCTCTGCCTCCCAAGTGCTGGGATTAAAGGTGTGCACCACCACACCCCGCCAGGCTATTTTTTTTTTTTTTTTGGG
>VZQC01014937.1:204714-216100 GCA_009823505.1 Rhizomys pruinosus
AAAAAAAAAAAAAAAAAAAAGTACATGTATAAAATTTGCATAGCACACTAAAATTTGAGTATTTTATTTATCTATTTATTTATCTATTGATAAATCAAGAAACCCAAACCAAAGGAAGGAATGGGAACTTTGGTGTCCTGTTTTAGCATCTCACTCTCCAGAGTTATTAAGGGAAATACTTTTCTACTCACACCTAGAAAGAGGGAACTGAAAATGCCCTGGAACTTCTCCTTTGTTTTAGAAATAAACCTAAGGCCTTCTGGTCACAGGTCTTTCCACACATATACCTGTGACTTTCTTTTTTTTTTTTTGGTCTTTTCCAGACAGGGTCTCCCTGTAGCCCCTGTAGTCCTAGAGCTCACTCTGTAGACCAGGCTGGCCTTGAACTCACAAAGATCCGCCTGCCTCTGCCTCCCAAGTGCTAGGATTAAAGGCATGCACCACCACGCCCAGCTTCAAATAAGTTAGAATGAAAAATTTTATAATCGACATAGTGGGCTTGTTGCAATGGTTTCAGAGGGCCTGACATCACTGGTTGTGTACGTCCACATGGCAAAGGTTGTTTAGATCTGAGGCTGGCTGTTGATGGGCTCTCATCCAATGAGTTGCCACCATCTCTGCTTCTGTCTAAGCATTGAATTTCTACTGCTAGCACCAGCCAATCAAAGTTACGTTGAATCTCTTTTAGCCCTCAAAGAGCTTACCTTCTAGCTCAGTTATGTCATCTGTCTGTCTGTCTGGGATCACATCCTTCAATGTAGCCCATTCTAGCCTATCGTCCTCTGTGTAACCCAGCTTGCCTAGAACTCAAAGTCTCCCTGCCCCCACTTTCCAAGTACTAGGATTTCAGACCTGCCACCACAGCAGCTTCAGTTACATCTTTGCTACAACAAACCTGGACACAGGAACTAAAACACAGACCATGGATGAGTGCTGCTTCCTGGCTTGCTTCCCTGTCCTGTGCTCAACATGCTTTCTTGTACAACTCAAGACCACCTGCCCAGGGGTGGCACCATCCACAGTGGCCTGGGCCCTCCCACATTACTCAGCAATCCATAGAGACATGCCTCAGACATGACCACAGGCCAGTCCATACAGACAATTCCCAACAGAAGTTCCCACTTCCCAGGTGTGTCAAGTAGACAGCCAAAGCTACCATGACAGACACAAACTTGCTCCACTTGGCAATCATGATTAGCTAACAAGATAATACTTGTGAAGCTCCTGTATTACTAGATTGCTAACTAAGTTGTAGGTCTGTTTTTGCTAGAGATCACTAATTTGATCACTTAATAAAGGAGAGAAAGAAAGAGAGAGATTAATATTAATACAAATAGCAGGGGTGTTTTACAAAATCAAAGGATAAGAAATAACAGTCCAGGCTTATTAGAAAGTGGAAACAGTGGCTCCAAGGGTCAAGTGGCTACCTGGAGCCCTATTAATTAACTCAAACTAGAAAGTCAAAGTGTCATACAGGGGGCTGGAGAGATAGCCTAGCAGTTAAGAGCACCGACTGCTCTTGCAGAGGACCCGGGTTCGATCCCCAGCACCCACATGGCAGCTAAGAACCGTCTGTAACTCCAATTCCAGGAGAACTCCAGTTCCAGGGGAATCCGAGACCCTCTTCTGACCTCCATGGCATTGCACGACACAGGTGCACAAACCTACATGCAGACAGTACATTCATACACATACAAAAATAAAAATTAAATTAAAAAAAATTTTTAAAAAAAAAACCCAAAAAAACCAAAGTGTCATACAGATATGCTCCCTGGGCTTTCCCTGTGTGGTTGGGAGGAAGAGTGGGGACAGCTTCCATGGAAGAGAGCTTGTGGGCAAGGCACACAGCTCCAAAGCATCTGCTAGAGTGTCTTGAAGTGATCATGTTCCCTTTAAGGGCAAGGTTGTTAATTATTTATGGTCTTGGCCTTTTCTTCACTACCCTCCCCAAGTTTGTCAGCTAAGATAAGCAGTTGTCAGCCCCGATCTGAGGACTGGGCAAATGTTTTCTAGGAACACACCAGTGGGACTCAGCCACCAGGGAGGGCCTCTTGCCCCGGTATGAGCATGCCAGCTTCATTCCTTCCTGTACTCCTCACAGCATCTGGGTATTTGGAGGTGCTAACCAGTCAGGAAATCGAAATTGTCTACAAGTCTTGAATCCAGGTGAGTAGCCAAAGTGAGCTTTTTATCATAAATATACAAAAATGCAGTTATATTCCAATGCATTTCAATTGCCCTATTTACTTTGTTGACCTCATAGAAATAGGAACTTGTCAATCCCCCTTCCCCCCCTTTTTTTTTTATCTTTGAGACAGGGTCTTCCTATAGCCCCAACTGGCCTGGAACTCACTCTGTAGACCAGGCTGGCCTTGAACTCAGAGATCCACCTGCCTCTGCCTCGTGAGTGCTAGGATTAAAGGCGTGCACCACCATGCCCAGCTAAATTCCCCCCTTTTTCTTTCTTTTTTTTTTTTTAAGAGGCAGACCCACACTCACTCGTGACTGTTGCAAGCATCCACACTGCCTGGAGCTCTGGCTAGTTTTGAACTTATCAGACACTCTCCTGCCTCAGCCTCCCAAGCAGCTGGGATTACAGGCGTGTGCCACTCGCCTGGCCAAAATTCCCCCTTTTTAAACACTTGTTTGAGTATATGTGATCACACAGGTGCATAGTACACATGTGCAGGTCAGAGGACAACTTTCTTTGGAGAATCAGCTCTCTCCTTCAACCATGCAGGTCTTGGGAATCAAACCCAGATCATGAGTCTTGGTAGCAGGCACCGTTACCTGCTAAACCCTCTTGCTGGCTCTTGCAGTTTATCTATCTATCTATCTATCTATCTATCTATCTATCTATCATCTATCTATCTTTCCTTCCTTCCTTCCTTCCTTTCTTTCTTCCTTTAATTTCCTTTCCTTCCCCTTCCTCTTCTTCTTCCCCTTCCCCTTCCCTTTCTTTCCTTTCCTTTTTGTTTTCCTTTTTCCTTTTGAGTCAGGGTTTCCCTGTATCCACAACTGCCCTGTAGCTCACTGGAGACCAACCTGGCCTCAATCTCACGGAGATCCACCTGCCTCTGCCTCTCAAGTGCTAAGATTAAAGGTGTGCACCACCACACCTGGCCCTTCCAATTCTTCTTTTCTTTAATATTTTATTTTTTATTTTATGTGTATTAATGTAATGCCTGCATGTAGGTGGGTGCACCTGTGTTGTCCAGTGCCTGAAGAGGTCAGAAGACAGTGTTGGATCCCCTGGAACTGGAGTTACCAACTGTTGTTAGCCAACACGTAGGTGCTAGGAATCAAACCCAGGTCCTCTGCAGAAGCAACCAGTGCTCTTAACCATCTCTCCAGCCTCAGCCCTTCTAATTCTTTAAATAGCAGAACTAAAAGGAACTTTAAATAATATTTATGGCCTAATGGTAACTTGAGTCCATGTTGAAAAACTTTGTTTGTTTGGCAAAGAAGGGTATTGAAACAGTCTCACTGTTTAGCCCTGGTTGGTTGGACTGGAATGCACATTGTGGACCAGATTAGCCTTCAACATGTGGCAATCCTCTTGCTTTTGCTTTCTGATGCTGGGATTACAGTCCTAGGTAACCAAGCCCAGTGATTCTTTAAAATATTTTCTTTTTTTATTTTTATGTGTATGAGTGTTTTGCTTGCACATCTATAAGTGCACTCATGTCATGCAATGCCTGTGGAGGTCAAAAGAGGATGTCAGATCTTCTGGAACTGGAGTTAAGAAGTTGTCAGAGCTGGGCATGGTGGCACACGCTTTTAAGCCTAACACTTGGGAAGAAGAGGCAAGTGGATCTTTGTGAGATCAAGGCCAGCCTGGTCTACAGAGGAAGTTCCAGGACAGCTGGGGCTATAGGGAGATCCTGTCTCAAAAAGACCAAAAAAAAAAAAAGTTGTCAGAACTGGGCGTGGTAGTGTACCTCTTTAATAGTAGCACTTGTGGGACTGGAGAGATAGCCTAGCGGTTAAGAGCACTGACCACTCTTGCAGAGGACCCGGGTTCAATCCCCATCACCCACATGGCAGCTGAGAACCATCTTTAACTCCAGTTCCAGGGAAATCTGACACCCTCTTCTGACCTCCGTGGCATTGCACGACATGGGTGCACAAACCTACATGCAGACAGTACACTCATACACATAAAAAATAAAATTAAATTAAAAAAAAAATACTAGCACTTGGGAGACAGAGGCAGGCGGATCTCGGTGAGTTCAAGCAGATCTCTATGAGTTCAAGGCCAGCCTGGTGTACAGTGAGTTCCAAGCCAGCTGGGTCTACAGGAAGACCCTGTCTCAAAAAGAAAAAGAAAAAAAAAGTTGTCAGCTGCCACATAGGTACTAGAAATCGAACCTGGGTCCTCTGCAAGAGTATCCATTGCTCTAAACTGCTGAACCATCTTTCCAGCCCTTGTTTTAAAGTCACCAGAGATTGACTAAGCCAAGCAAGAACCCAGCTCATCCAGACCAGTGGCTCTACAGTGGGAGCAGTTATGCCTCTCAGTGAATAATAGGCCATAGTTGAAAACATATTTGTTATTACTCTTGGGGTGATGTTGCTATTAGCAACTGGTATTCAGAGCCCAGAGATAGTTATACATTCTGTTTTGCATAGGACAGCCTCAAAATAGAGTTATCTGGCAGAGCAGATAACTCTGTGTGTGTGTGTGTGTGTGTGTGTGTGTGTGTGTGTGTGTGTGTCTGTGTGTGTCTGTGTGTGTCTGTGTGTCTGTGTCTGTGTCTGTGTGTCTGTGTGTATCTCTGTATCTGTGTTTGTATGTACAGGACCTAACTCTTTAGCCAAAGCTGACCATGAGCTCATAGCAATCCTCTAGCCTCAAGTCTCCCAAGTGCAGGGATTCAGGCATGTATCACCATGCCGAGTTTGTTTTGAGACTGGATCTCACTGTGTAGTCCACACTCACTCAGAACTCCTGATCCTCCTGCTTCAGCGCTGCCAAGTGTTGGAATTGCAGGACTGGGCCACCATGCCTGGCAGGACTGCATTTTCTTACGTGTCAAGTACTGAAATTTCTTCATAGTGTTTAAACAGTGTTGAATATATTCATTTGATGATTTGAGTGGGTTGGTTGTTTTTTTTTTCCTCTCCTTACCCTTCCTGTCTGGAATGTAAATACTTTGAAAATAAGAATAGGTACTCAGGGGGCTGGAGAGTTCACCTGTTAAGAACACTGACTGCTCTTGCAAAGGACCAGAGTTTGATTCCCAGCATCTACACGGTAGCTAACAACAGTTCATAACTCTAGTTCCAGGGGAATCTGTTGGCTTCTTCTGACCTCTGTGGGCATTGATGACACGAGTGCACTTACATAGTTGCAGGCAATATACTCATACACATAAACAATAAAAATATTAAAAAAGAATGGGTATTCAGGGGCTAGAGAGATGGCTCGGCAGTTGAGGGCACTGGCTGCTCTTTCAGAGGACCTAGGTTTGGTTGCCAGCGCCCACATGGAGGTTAAGAGTGGTCTGTAACTCCAGTTCCAGATGATCTGATGCCCTTTTCTGGCCTCCATGGGCATTGCATGGCATAGGTGCACTTATATACATACAAGCAAAACACTCATACACATAAAATAAAAATAAATATAAAAGTTAAGCCAAGGGCAGTGGCATATGCCTTTAATTCCAGCACTCAGGAGCCAAAGACAGGTGGATCTCTATGAGATTGAAACCAGCCTGGTCTACATAGTGAGTTCCAGGCCAGCTAGGGCTACAGGGAGACCCTGTCTGAAAAAAAAGAATAGGCACTCTGGTCTGGATGTGCTAGTACTCAACTTTAATCTCAGCAGAGACAAAGGCAGGCAAAAGCAGATGGATCTCCTCATCTACCAAGTGAAGAGACTTTCTACACATCTCCCAGGGTGAGTAGTGAGGACAGGGGACATGACAGAGTGCTCAGGGCAGTGATTCTGCATGTATAAGGTGCTCCATTAATATATCTGTTCCTGTAACATTCATGAAAAAAAAAAGATTTATTGGGGCTGGAGAGATGGCTCAGTGATTAGGACCACTGGCTGCTCTTGCAGAAGACCTGGGTTTGATTCCCAGTGCCCATATGGCAGCTAACAACCATCTGTAACTACAATTCCAGGAGATCTGACACCCTGTTCTGGTCTCTGGCAGGCATGTGGTACACATACATAATGCAGGCAAAACAGTATTACACATGAATTGTTTTTGGTCTTTTTGAGACAGGGTCTCCTTGTAGCCCCAAGCTGTCCTGGAACTTGCTATGTAGATCAGGCTGGCCTTGAACTCACAGAGATCTGCCTGCCTCTGCCTCCTGAGCACTGGGATTCAAGGTGTGCACCACCATAACTAGCACATAATTTAAAATTTTTTCTTGGGCTGGAGAGATAGCCTAGCGGTTAAGAGCACCAACTACTCTTGCAGAGGACCCGGGTTCGATCCCCAGCACCCACATGGCAGCTAAGAACCATCTGTAACTCCAATTCCAGGAGAGTTCCAGTTCCAGGGGAGTCCAAGACCCTCTTCTGACCTCCACAGCATTGCACGACACAGGTGCACAGACCTGCATGCAGACAGTGCATTCATACACATGCAAAAATAAATAAAATTAAATAAAATTAAAAAAAATTTTTCTTTTAAAAATGATTTTTTTTTTGCTGCAAGCATTGCCCACAGAAGTCAGAAAAAGGTGTCAGATTCCCTGGAAATGGAGTTATGGACAGTTGTTAGCTGCCATGTGGGTGCTGGGAATTGAACCTGGGTCTTCTTTAAGAGTAGTCAGTGCAGCCGGGTGTGGTGGCGCATGCCTTTAATCCTAGCACTTGGGAGGCAGAGGCAGGCGGATCTTTGTGAGTTCAAGGCCAGCCTGGTCTACAGAGTGAGTTCCAGGCCAGCTGGGGCTACATGGAGACCCTGTCTCAAAAAGACCAAAAAAAAAAAAAAAAGAGTAGTCAGTGCTCTTAACTGCTGAGCTATCTCTCCAGCCCTGATTTATTATTTTTATTTCATGGGTATGGGTGTATTGCGTGCATGCATGTAAGTGCACCCATATCGTACAAAACCTAAGGAGGTGACAAGAGAGCATCAGATCCCCTGGAACTGGAGTCATAAACAGCTGTCAGCTCCTGTGTGAGTGCTGGGAATCAAACTCAGTTCCTCTACAGGAACAACCAGTGCTCCCAGCCACTGAGCCATCTCTCCAGCCTCCTGACATTCTTAATTGTTCTTATGGCTTCTCAGCCTTGAAAAATTTGGTTTGTCTGGACAAATTCTAAGTGTCAACTTGCTCTTCCTTTGATGTTGGTGAGTCTGGTCTCCCTGCCTAAAACTATGCTGTCCTCAGAGACCAGGGTGCAAAGGTGACCCTGTCTGAAACCTTACCAAGAGTCAAGGTCAGGATCTGCAGATAGGATCAAGGGAAGAGTGCTTGCCTAGCATGCCCTGGGCCCTAGGTACAAATCTCAGTACCTCAAAATACTAAGAGTCAAAGTCAGAAGCTTTTTATCCTGGGTGTTTTAATTGCCTGCCTTCTCTTTGGACTAGAAACCAGGACTTGGAGCATACCGAAAGTGACGAGCCCCCCACCATCTCCAAGAACCTTTCACACATCCTCAGCAGCCATTGGAAACCAGTTATATGTCTTTGGGGGAGGAGAGAGAGGTGCCCAGCCTGTGCAGGATGTGAAGCTGCATGTTTTTGACGCAAGTATGGACTGGGGGACCACCTTGGGGCTGGGCTGTTGCAACACAACCACTCTAACTTCAGATACTCTCATGCAGGAATAGCCCTGCCAGGTGCACTCCTAGATGCCTTGGCGAGTCCTTCAGCTGACTCTTCTTTAGAAACATGTGCATTTGAAAACATAGTAGTAATGGATTAATATACAAGGCTATGGTGTGACTCAGGTGATAGAGTACCTGCCTAGCATACACAAAGCTCTGGATTCAGTACCCAGCAGTGCATAAGCTGGCAGGGGTGGCACATGCCTGTAATCCCAGCACACTAGCGGTAGAGGCAGGAGGACAAGAAGTTCATTGTCATCATCAGGTCCAAGGCCAGCCTGGGATACATAAGACCCAGTCTTTCTTTTTTTGTGTTTTTTTGTATGTGTGTGTGTGGGGGGGGTTGAAACAGGGTCTCCCTTTAGCCCCAGCTGGCCTGAAACTCACTATGTAGACCAGGCTGGCCTTGAACTCACAGAAATTCACCTGCCTCTGCCTCCGGAGTGTGGGATTAAAGGTATGTGCCAACATGCTTGGCAGTTTTGTTGTTGTTGTTGTTGTTGTTTTTCAAGTAGTTTTTTTTTAATTTTTTAAATTTTATTTATTTTCATATGTGTATGAATGTACTGTCTGCATGCAAGTTTGTGCACCTGTGTCATGCAATGCCACGGAGGTCAGTAGAGGGCGTCGGATTCCCCTGGAACTGGAGCCAAAGACAGTTTTCAGTCCCCATGTGGGTGCTGGGGATCGAACCTGGGTCCTCTGCAAGAGCAGTTGGCACTCTTAACCGCTAGGCCACCTCTCCAGCCCAATTTTTGGTTGTTTTTGAAAGACATTCTCCCTATAGCCCCATCTGGCCTGGAACTCCCTAAGTTAACCAGGCTATCCTTGAACTCACAGAGATCTGCCTGCTTCTGCCTTCTAAGGGCTGGGATTAAAGGCTTTTGTGAGCTAATTTATTATCCCTTCTTCCAGCAGCCCTGCCCTTTTCATTCCAGTTCACTATGCTTGTCCCCACCTAGATTTCTTTCAGGTCTCAGCCCTCATGCTGTGCAGGGTCTGAGTAATGGAGGTAGATGACAAGACTTGCACATGTGCCAGCCTGTATGCTTGAAAGCAGTGGGGAGAGGAAACGTAGAACCTGATNAAATAAAAAAAAAAAATTAAAAAAAAAAAAAGGTATGTGCCACCACAAGACCCTGTCCCAAAAGCAAAAAAGAAAAATTAGCAACAACAAAAATCATTTATGCAATCAAATTATGTAATTTAAAGAATCCTGCTGGGTGTGGTGGCACACGCCTTTAATCCTAGCACTTGGGAGGCAGAGGCAGGTGGATCTTTGTGAGTTTAGGCCAGCCTGGTCTACAGAGTGAGTTCCAGGACAGCTAGGGCTATAGGGAGACCCTGTCTCGAAAAGACCAAAAAAAAAAAGAATCCCTGAGAGATCCTGGAGAGATGGCTCAGCAGTTGAGAGGGCTGGCTGCTCTTCCAGAGGACCTGAGGAACATTCCCAGCACCCACAATGGGCAGCTCACAACTGCCTGTGGCTACAGCACAGGACATCCAACACCCTCTTCTAGTATCCCTCCGTACCTGCAGAAAGATACAGATACACACATGAATAAAAATTTTTTTAATAAAAATAAATTTTATAAAGCACCAAGAGCTGAGTGTTATGGTACACACATGTCACTGCTACTTGGAGCAGGGAGGGGTCACTCGAGCCCCGTGTTCAGAGACCAGCCTGCAATGGGGCAAGACCTCTTCTTTTTTTAATTTTTATTTATTATTTTTTATGTGTATGAATGTACTGTCTGCATATAGGTTTGTGTACCCATGTCGTGTAATGCCTCAGAGGTCAGAAGAGAATGTCAGATTCCCCTGGAACTGGAGTTAAAGACTGGTCTTAGCTGCTATGTGGGTGCTGGGAATTGAACCTGGGTCCTCTGCAAGAACAGTCAGAGCTCTTAACGCCATCTCTCCAGCCCCAGACCTCTTCTTTTTTTTTTTTTTTTTTTTTTTTTTTTAAGCTGCCCTTGAACTCACAGAGATCCACCTGCTTCTGCCTCCCAAGTGCTAGGATTAAAGATGTGCACCACCATGTCTTATTTTTATTTTTAACTCTGTTTCTCTGTGTGGGTAAATGCATGTGTGGGTGCATGTATGAGTGTGTTGTCTGGATGTGTATAAGTGTTCCCGTGTCGTCATGCTGTGCCTGCAGAGGGCAGAAGAAGGCATCAGATCTCCTGAAACTAGAGTTATGGCCAGTTGTTAGCTGCTATGTGAGTGCTGGGAATTGAACCCAAATCCTCTGGAAGAGCAGCCAGTGCCCTTAACCAATAAGCTATCACTCAAGTCTCCCCCTTTTTTGTGAGACTGGGTCTCACTATGTAGCACTGGCAGCCTGGCTTCCAACTCACAGAGATCTGCCTGCTGCTGCTCCTAAGTACTGAGATTAAAAGTATGTGCCACCATGCCCATCACCTGATAATTTTTATTGAAAAGTAGTCTGTTTTCCTTACTTGTTAAGCAAATCAGTTAAGGAGATTATTATTTTGGGGTGGGGATTCTGAGGCTAGGGAGATAGCTTACTTGGTAGAGTACTTGCCTCTCATACACCAAGCCCTGAGTTCAGTCCCTGGTGGCATGTCTGTAATCCTAGTACTTCAGATCAAAACCAGCCTTGGATACATGAAACCTATCTTTCTTTTTTTTTTTAATTTTATTTATTTTCTAAGTGTATGAATGTACTGTCTGCATGTAGGTCTGTGCACCCATGTTGTGCAATGCTGCGGAGATCAGAAGAGGGCGTCGGATTCCCTGGAACTGGAGTTCTCCTGGAATTGGAGTTACAGACGGTTGTCAGCCACCATGTGGGTGCTGGGGATCAAACCCGGGTCCTCTGCAAGAGCAGTCGGCACTCTTAACCGCTAGGCTATCTCTCCAGCCCCAAAACCTATCTTTCAAAAAGGGGGTTTGGGAGGGTAATTGGAGAGATGGCTCAGCATTTAAAAACACTGGCTGCTCTTGCAGAACAGGGTTTAGATCCCAGCACCCACATGACTGCTAGCAACCATGTATAACTCCAGTTCCAGGAGATCTGATGGCTCTTTTGACCTCCATGGGCATTACATGACACAGGTCCACTTACACACATGTAGGCAATCATATTTAAAAAATTATGTTTCTGGGCGTGGTGGTGCACATCTTTAATCCCAGCACTCTGAAGGGAGAGGCAAGCAGATCTCTGTGAGTTCAAGGCCAGCCTGATCTACGCAGCGGGCTCCAGGCCAGCTGGGACTAAAGGGAGACTCGGTCTCAAAAAGACCAAAAAATAAAATAAAAATGGTGCTTCTACTCAGTGGTAGAGCAGGTGCTTAGCAGGACAAAAACCTCTTTCAAGAAGTACACTTGGGGGCTGGAGAGATGGCCTAGCGGTTAAGAGCGCCGACCGCTCTTACAGAGGACCCGGGTTCGATCCCCAGCACCCACATGGCGGATGAGAACCGTCTGAAGCTCCAATTCCAGGAGAACTCCAGTTCCAGGGGAATCCGACGCCCTCTTCTGACCTCCGCGGCATTGCACGACACGGGTGCACAGACCTACATGCAGACAGTACACTCATACACAAAGAAAAATAAATTAAAAAAAAAA
>VZQC01014937.1:230279-240391 GCA_009823505.1 Rhizomys pruinosus
AGACCCTGTCTCAAAAATACCAAAAAAAAAAAAAAAAATAGTGTCTTTGTATATTTTTTAGGCACATGTAGACTGGCCTCAAAGGATGTAACTAAAGCTGGTATTTAATACTGTCTCTAGCCTTGAGCCACCACACCTAGTACGTAGTAGTGAGAATCAAACCCAGGACTTCATGCAAGCTAGTCAGGTGCTCTACCAATTGAGTTAACATTCCCAGATCCCAAAATTGCATCTCATTTAAATGTAGCCCAATGATAGTTTTTGACATGTTCAAGGCCCTAGGTATGAGCCTATACTATAGAATGCCTGTGAAGCCAGCATTAGAGATCAGTACTCAGGATTAAACCCTAGGCTTCACACTTGCTAGGCAATGCCTCCCAGCACTAAGCCACAGCCAACTTTTCTGTCTTTGAGATCGTCTAAGTTGCCCAGGCTGGCCTTGAATTTACCAGCCTCTAGCCTAAATCTGGAATTATAGGCCTGGTACTCATTTATCCTTAAGAGATCCCAGGTAGCCACACAACATCAATGCTAATAAAAACCACCAGTAGTTTTATAAAGAGGAATATCTCAACTAGGTTCAAGAAAACTGCAGTGTAAAATGGCTCTGGCATAGGCAAAGAAAAGTATCCCTTTGCCTTGCTACAAAGCCAAATTCCCAAGAAGTACAACTACCTCAGCATTCCAAATAACACCCCCAACATACACTGATACACATGTGAAAAATCTAGCCTTCATTTTAGTCATCTTCCTAAAATAAAAGATTTGATATTAGAATCTTTCCACAAAAATCAGACCAGTGTAAATAACAAACATTTATTGGTGTCACTTATGGTAGAAAAGAGTTCCTACACCAGATGTGCATGACCCAACTGTTAAATACAACATTTCCAAGGTGAACACACACCCTGACCCAGCTTTTTTACTTTTTAAGATAGCCAATTCCTCCTCTCCCCGACCCAAAGACATGTGAGCAACTGCTAACGAAAAGCAGTAAACAGCCACGTGGGCTATAGCATTTTCAACTCCACTCTGAGGTGAAGATTCCAATTACATTCGAGACTTAAGTTCTCTCAATTTTCTCCTAACGAAAGTTCCTGAGTCCAGTATTTACAATATTACAGCCCTAGCAGATCAGTGCCTACAATTCATCTTTTTCTGCTGTATCCTCTTCACCAGTTGGGGGAGGGCCTGCACTTCCATAGAGTTTGCTGATAATTGGCTGAACAATTTCTTCTAGCTCCTTCTTTTTAGCTTTAAAGTCTTCAATGTCAGCATCTTGGTGGCTTTCCAGCCATTCAATCTTTTCCTCTACAGCTTTTTCCATGGTCTCCTTATCTTCAGAGGAAAGTTTACCTCCCAGCTTTTCTTTATCCCCAATCTGATTCTTGAGAGAGTAGGCATAGCTTTCCAACTCATTCCTGGTATCAATGCGCTCCTTAAGCTTTTTGTCTTCCTCAGCAAACTTCTCAGCATCGTTAACCATCCTTTCAATTTCTTCAGGTGTCAGGCGATTCTGGTCATTGGTAATTGTGATCTTGTTTTTGTTTCCTGTACCCTTATCCTCTGCTGTAACTCGAAGAATGCCATTGACATCTATCTCAAAGGTGACTTCAATTTGGGGCACTCCACGGGGAGCAGGAGGAATTCCAGTCAGATCAAATGTACCCAGAAGATGATTATCTTTCGTCAAGGGTCGTTCACCTACAAGTGAAAAAAGCAGGAAAAATTTGTTACTGACAAACATTAGTACCACCTGCATCCAGTTTCAGTTTGTTAGAATCTACTGTGGGGAGAGGGTACTCTATTGAAATAAAAGTAACAATATTGGAAAAAGAGAAGTGACTGGGCTCTGACTTTTAACTGAATTTCATCTTTAATAGCAACAACTCCTTTTCTTGTTCTTGTATTTCAGAAGCTAATGGGCAAGAGTGCTAAAATAGCTAGGGTAACTGCTCAACACTAGTCAAATTAAGCATCCTCTCTACTGAGTGACAGAAGGTAATTCTTTTCCTGGCCATGTTAACAATGTATATTAATCATACCACAATGTGGGCAAATAGAAGTAATTACCTTCATAGACCTTGATTGTAACAGTTGGCTGATTATCAGAAGCTGTAGAAAAGATCTGAGACTTCTTGGTAGGTACCACAGTGTTCCTTGGAATTAGTTTGGTCATGACGCCTCCCACAGTTTCAATACCAAGTGTAAGGGGACACACATCAAGCAGTACCAGATCACCTGCAAAGGAAAATTAATTAGGATAGGTTCTAATTAAAGAGTTCTTAGAACAAGACCAAGCAATCTGTCCATGAACTAGTTATCTTCCCCATTTTGCCATTTTCTTAGATTCTAACTACTATGCATACTTTTAGACAAATTTTAAATAGTTGGTAATAACCTTAAGCTCAGCCCATATTGTCTTCACTGTACCTTTATTATTCTGCTTTCTAAAGCAACGAGTATCTTCTCCTCAGACTGAAGCCTGTGAAAAGTGCAGTGACAATGACCTACCTGTATCTTGATCACCAGAGAGTACACCAGCTTGGACAGCAGCACCATATGCTACAGCCTCATCTGGGTTTATGCCACGGGATGGCTCCTTGCCATTGAAGAACTCTTTCACTAGTTGCTGAATTTTTGGAATTCTAGTGGAGCCACCAACAAGAACAATTTCATCAATGTCAGATTTCTTCAAATCAGAATCCTCCAACACTTTCTGGACAGGCTTCATGGTAGAGCGGAACAGGTCCTAAGATTAAAAAAGATGATGATTACTGCCTCTTATACCCAGATATGGCCAAGTTATCCTAAATTCAGCTGTCCTAAATTCCAGTCTAATCAGATCTCATTAGCAATGTCAAGGAACATACCATGTTTAGCTCCTCAAATTTGGCCCGAGTCAGGGTCTCAGAAAAGTCTTCTCCTTCATAGAAAGACTCAATTTCAATCCTTGCTTGATGTTGAGAAGACAGGGCTCGTTTTGCTTTTTCTACCTCACGGCGGAGCTTCTGCACAGCTCTGTTGTCTTTTCTAACATCTTTGCCAGTCTTCTTTTTGTACAGCTTGATGAAGTGTTCCATAACACGCTGATCAAAGTCTTCTCCACCCAGATGAGTATCTCCATTAGTCGCCACGACTTCAAAGACACCATTGTCAATGGTGAGGAGAGACACATCGAAGGTTCCACCACCCAGGTCAAACACTAGGATGTTTTTCTCCCCCTCTCTCTTATCCAGGCCATAAGCAATAGCAGCTGCTGTACTGTTAGAATAAAAAAGAACAGTAAAGAAAGCTTAGTCAAGTTCCTATTTCCCCTACTTGACAACCACGCTGGACTTCTGGAATTCCACTTACGGCTCATTGATGATCCTCATGACATTCAGCCCAGCAATAGTCCCAGCATCTTTGGTTGCTTGCCTTTGGGCATCATTGAAATATGCTGGCACAGTAACAACTGCATGGGTAACCTAATAAGACAAAACGTAATTTATTAAAAAAAAAAAAAGTAATTTATAAGCACTTTCCTACACCAAACTAGTATCTTAAGCTAGCTTACTGATAAAGTGTAGAAATCATACTTTTATGTAAAAGTTATCTTAAAAAAATTGTCTAGTATTTTGTTTGGTCTACCATAAAGCACTACATAATTCTGACAGAGACTGTTATTCAGATTCAAAAATTTCAAACTACAAATGCTTTCATACATAAGTGAATCATGAGGAGTAAACCCAATCTTTGAGAAAACATTTACCACTGTTCTAGAAATATTTACCTTCTTTCCCAAATAAGCCTCAGCAGTCTCTTTCATTTTAGTGAGAACCATAGCAGAGATTTCTTCTGGAGCAAATGTCTTGGTTTGCCCACCTCCAATATCAACTTGAATGTATGGTTTTGTTTTCTTTTCAACCACCTATTGTACAGAATGATGTAACAGATAATTTTTCAGACACTGAACAATGCCATCGCAAACTTTAAGTACAGCTGCCTTGTAGATAGATCTGCAGTTTTAGTTTCTTTCAAATGCTGTAGACAGTATCTGTTCATTACTGTCTCGACTTTTATAACATATTTCATGATTACATCAAAACTCGTTACATACATCGTATCTACATCCCCTTTAAAAAAAAAAAAAAAAAAAAAACATCGCCTGAATACAGGGTTTTTTTTTTGCAGCCACGTCTTAACCCTAAATACCTCCCGTGACCCTACTCCGCTCCTATCGGGGGTGAGAAAAACCGAAAACCCGGGCGGACCTTGAAAGGCAAGAACTTGATGTCCTGCTGCACAGACGGGTCATTCCAAGTGCGTCCAATGAGCCGCTTGGCGTCGAAGACCGTGTTCTCAGGGTTGGACGTGAGCTGATTCTTGGCCGCATCGCCGATCAGACGCTCGCCTTCCGGGGTGAAAGCCACGTAAGACGGCGTGATGCGGTTGCCCTGATCGTTGGCGATTATCTCCACGCGGCCGTTCTTGAACACACCGACGCTGGCGTAAAAACCCAACAGAAAAGGAATCAGCACCTCGCATCATCGCCGGGAGGCCACGCCCCACTCTTGCCCCTCCGACCAACCCCGCTTACCAGGAATACGTAGTCCCCAGGTCGATGCCCACCACAGTGCCCACATCCTCCTTCTTGTCGTCTTCCTCGGCCTGCACCGCGCAGAGCAGCAGCAGCGCCGCCGCCGCCGCCACCAGAGAGAGCTTCATCTCGCCGGCGCTGTCCGCCAGTCGCTCAGCGGTCAGTCAAGTGTCTCAGGAAGTCAAGCAACAGGCTGCGACACCGGAGCACGGCGACGGTTACGAACTGAGGGCGACAAGGGTCCGGAGTCAGGAGGAACCGCCAACCAGGCTCAGGGCAGGCCTGGAAGAGCAGGCCGCGGCGCGCTTACCTCAAACACTAGAGAAAGACCGTGTCCAGGAGCCCGTGCTGTCTTGACCAGTGCGGAGCGCGCCCTCGCCGACTCGCCTTATATACCCTCCCCCAAGCCCCGTCGTGGAGGCCCCCGATTGGTGGAGACGCTTTTCGTTGGAGCACACTGATTGGTTCATGCCACCAAGCTGGCCGCCGCCGATTCGAAGCGGCCTCCTCCGCAACTTACGTCATCGCTCCGCCTCCCGGACGGACTCATTGGCTACGGGCCGTCCTCGACGTTCACCAATGAAAAGCAGCATCCGCCCTATCCGCTGGACCCATTGGTTCAGCGGCTGCCTGTCCTTCCCGTGACTTCTCACCCGGAAGTGGTCTCCGCCGGTAACGGTTCAGGTCCACTTCTCGCACTGGGCCTCGGGGGATTGCTTTGGGTTCTGCGCGTCAGTTCCCCTCGGGTCTTCCACTTCCTTACTGCCTTCTTCCCCTTCTCCGTCCTGCACCTCGAAGCAGTAAGCGGCTTTTTCTCCTAGGTTTTATCGCGAACCTAGCCGGCCGACCTCAGCTGCGACCTCAGGGAACCTATTTCTCTGCCCTTCACAGCCACTGATTCTGGGGTTCCGAGCGTTCAAACCCTTCTTTTTTTATTCACCGAGACATCAAGCCTCTAGTTAGACCTGATCTGGATTCTGCCCTGCTGTCAATCATGGCTCCTCCCAGTCAGTTATGTCTGACTCTATTCCCAGCCCGGCTGTGTAATCTTTCGAGGCCTTTCCAAATTTCCCTTTCCCCGGGTAAGTCCCGGGACTGGCCCTGGATCTAGCCCTGAGTAGCACTCCTCTCCTGAGAATATTCATTCCAAGCATTCCCAATCCGGACATAATTTTTTTTTCCTAGTTTGTTGCCCCTTTTTGTTACCCACCCCGTGCCCATCGTTTCCTTTTGTGACTCAGATTAGATTTTTATAAGTCCTTCATTTCTTGATACCGTCTTAGCTTCATTCTTTGACAGGTCTGATATGCTAAATGCATTTGGCAGGCCAAATCGTCCTTCTAAAGCATCACTCTTTGTGTTGTAAAAAAAAAATAACAGAGGCTACTATTTAACTTTATTGTGCACAGCGGTTTTATTTGTTTGGAGTTTTTGACAGGGCTTGGTGTAGCCCAGGCTGGCTTTGAACTACTGATCCTCCTAGCATTGTTCTATGAGCCTCCCATGTGCCATTCAGTCCTTACCAACCAATTTGTAACAGTCGGTTTTCATTTTTCAGATGAGAACATTGAGGCCAAAAGGGATTAATAGGATAGTCATGGATCTGATGAGTATGGGGTTAGAATTAATATCCAGGTTGACTTTACTTCATATTCGGTACTTCTAATGATTTTTTTTTTCCTGAGACAGAGGCTCATGTAGCCCAGGCTGGCTTCAAACCTTCTGTGTAGCAGAGGGTGACCTTGAACACCTGATCCTCCAGTCTAAATTTCTCAAGTGCTGGGATTACAGGTATGCAGCACCATGCCTAGTTTTGTGGGGTGCTGGGGATTGAACCCAGGTCCATGTATGCTAGGCAAAAACTCTGCCAACTGGCTTACATAACCCCAATGCCCCAATAACTTGAAACTTTTTATCTTTTTTTTTGTTGTTGTCTTTTCGAGGCAGGGTCTCCCTCTTAGTCCCAGCTGGCCTGGAGCTCACGATGTAGGCCAGGCTGGCCTTGAACTCATAGAGATCCACCTGCCTTTGCCTCCTGAGTGCTGGGATTAAAGGCGTGCACCACCCTGCCTGGCTCATTTCTTTTTTTTTTTTTATTTTAAAACCTTTTTTTAATTTTTATTTATTATTTTTTATGTGTATGAGTGTACTGTCTGCATGTACGTTGGTGCACCCGTTTCGTTCAATGCCGCGGAGGTCAGATGAGGGCGTAGGGTTCCCCTGGAACTGGAGTTAAAGATGGTTCTTAGCCACCATGTGGGTGCTGGGAATCAAACCCGGGTCCTCTGCATGAGCAGTTGGTGCTCTTAACCGCTGAGCCATCTCTCCAGCCCCTAATTTTCGTTTATTTTATGTGTGTGTATGAGTGTATTGCCTGTACGTAAGTCCCATATCATGCAATTTACGGGGAGCTCAGAAGAGAGCATTGGATTCCCCTAGAACTGGAGTTACAGATGATTGTTGGTTGCCATGTAGATACTGGGAATTGAACTCAGGTCCTCTACAAAAGCAGTTAGTGCTCTTAACCATTGAGCCATCTCTCCAGACCCACCAATAGCTTTTAAAAATTTCAACATTATAGCCGGGCGTGGTGGCGCACACTTTTAATCCTAGCACTTGGGAGGCAGAGGCAGGCGGATCTTTGTGAGTTCAAGGCCAGCCTGTTCTACAGAGTGAGTTCAGGACAGCTGGGGCTACAGGGAGACCCTGTCTCAAAAAGACCAAAAAAAAAAATTAAAAAAAAAAATTTCAACATTAGGGGCCAGAGAAATGGCTCACCGGTTAAGAGCAGTGGCTGTCTATAACTCGAGTTCCAGGAGATCCAACACCCTCTTCTGAACTCCTCAGGCATTTCAGGACACAGGAACACTTACATGCATGCAAGTAATACACTCATACATGTAAAATTTTAAAAATTCACTTCTCCTGCGGCTTTGGGATTGCTGGTGGCCGCAGGCTTGGCGGGCACTGCACTCTTGCTGGTCCACGTGCGTGCGTCATCAAGGCCTTGGCTGGATGCTGGGACCCCAGAGCCGTCAGGGCACTCTCTCCCAGATGCACTCAATAACCTGAGGACGCAGGACGGTTGCGGAGATGGCTGGAGCTCAGTGGTGGACTGGAATCACCAGAAGATGGAGACCCTCCATCAATTTATGTCATACCTGCACCTTCTGTCTACGCTCAGGAGGACTGATTTGCTGCTTTTCCACGAGGGCCTGGTTGTTTGATATGTGCTTAGTGGTGTCCAATCTCTGCTCCACTCAATGACCGCAATGCAGGCTGGGAACTGTGGCTGGAGGGACCTTTACTGTTGAAGTTGTGCATAATGCTTATATCCTCATGTTTCTTCCCTACCTCTTCAGAGTCGTCTATAAAGGCTCTTATTTTGGTCCAATACATCTGGCCGAGTACACTGTGTTTAGAACTGAGGGGACAGCCGGGTGTAGTGGCGCACACCTTTAATCCTAGCACTTGGGAGGCAGAGGCAGATGGATCTTTATGAGTTCAAGACCAGCCTGATCTACAGAGCGAGTTCCAGGACAGCTCGGGCTACAGGGGAGACCCTGTCTCGAAAAGACCACACACACAAAAAAAAGGTGAATGAGGCACTTTGTGGCAACCACAGCCATCGTTATGAACATATTGCACACATTTTCTAGAATTAAACATGTAACTTGTAACCTACTTTTATCTTTTTATTTTATTTATGTGTATGAATGTACTGTCTGCATGTAGGTTTGTGCACCCGTGTTGTGCAATGCCTTGGAGGCCAGAGAGGGTGTCGGATTCCTCTGGAACTGGAGTTCTAGACGGTTCTCAGCCGCCATGTGGCTATCTCTCCAGCCTAACTCCACTTAAGTTTATAACCTGTGCCACAGCAAAGAATGGTGATGCTATTTATTCAACTACCCTTTTATAATCATGGCAAAAATGTCCAAGAGGAATTAATTACAGAGGACCTGGGATGGCAGAGGGCCCAATGGTAAGCCTTCTTAAAAGTGATGCCTTTGAGCCGGGCATGGTGGCACACGCCTTTAATCCTAGCACTTAGGAGGCAGAGGCAGGCAGATCTTTGTGAGTTCAAGACCAGCCTGGTCTACAATGTGAGTTCCAGGACAGCTGGGGCTACAGGGACACCGTTTCGAAAAGATCAAAAAAAAAAAAGTGATGCCTTCGAGTGATTGCAGACATGTAAGCTGCTACACATCCCAAAAAGTCTAAGAAAACATTCCAGAAACTTGGGAGAAATTACCTACAGAATGCATTTCAGGCTAATTACAAATACTGTCATAAATACAGTTTTAATTAGGACTCAAAAACCTTTCAGTAACAGCAATTCTTGTCAAATTCTATGGGGATGGTAACCGAAATAAAATGCCACAGAGGGGGGCTGGAGAGATGGCCTAGCGGTTAAGAGCACCGACTGCTCTTGCAGAGGACTGGGGTTTGATCGCCAGCACCCACATGGCGGCCGAGAACCGTCTTTAACTCCAGTTCCAGGGGAATCCAACACACTCTTCTGACCTCCGCGGCATTGCACGGCATGGGTGCACAGACCTGCATGCAGACAGCACATTCATACACATACAAAAATAAATTAAAAAATATAGATTAAAAAAATGCCGCGGAGGTCAGAAGAGGATGTCAGATTCCCCTGGAACTGGAGTTAAAGACAGGTTCTCAGCCACCATGTGGGTGCTAGGGATTGAACCTGGGTCCTCTGCAAGAGCAGTCAGCACTCTTAACTGTTAGGCCATCTCTCCAGCCCCGAAAATATTTTGACCTGGGATTACTGGCCCAAATCCACAATCTCAATTGTAGGTAGAGCCAGGAGAATTGGAAGTTATCATTCTTGGGTACATAGTGTATTAGAAGCCAGCTTGGGCTATGTGAGACCCTGTGTGGAAATTTCAAAATAAATTTGCTGAGCATGGTGGCTCATGCCTGTAATCCCAGCACTCAGGAGACAGAAACAGGTAGATCTCTTGAGTTCAAGGACAGCCTGGTCTAATAGTGAATTTCAGGCCAGCGGGGGCTACAGGGAGACCCTGTCTCAAACACTCACACACAGACACACAAATTTTCTTTTCTCTATACACATGCTTACAGAACATGCTGGGGACATTATCACAGACAGGAAACAATGACTTCAGTATTCTATTAACTGCATTCTTGAGATGCATGAGTACACTCTGTCCAAATATTTCTGAAACATATTACACATGGTTTACTAAGATGCTGAGACCATGAGTCAGTGTTAAGGAATTTTCCCTTTTGTGTTCCTCAGTGACTATAATAGTGACTCATTAGACTCCATCTTTACTACAGAGATTGCATCATACAACTTTCAGCAAAGCTTGTAATACTGCTGTAACATTGACCCTCCTTTGGGTTGCATCAGTCTAATATCAAAATAGAAATCACACTGGGTGTGGTGTCATGTGCTTTTTTTTTGGGGGGGGGTCTTTTCGAGACAGGGTCTCCCTGTAGACCCGGCTGTCCTGGAACTCACTCTGTAGACCAGGCTGGC
>VZQC01014940.1:0-89409 GCA_009823505.1 Rhizomys pruinosus
ACAGTACATTCATACACATACGGAAATAAATAAAATTTAAAAAAATTTTTAAAAAAAGAGTGAGGTTTTGCATATCAAATACCTATTCTGTCATCTCAATTCTGAGTAATCACAGTGTCTGATAGGGAAAGCCTCTAGAGTTGCAGGCCGTCAGTAATATTCATTGAATCCACTTTTGGAATAATCTCTCGATCACTTTGAAAAGAAAATACACCCTCTTGAAAAATTCAAACCTTCAGTCTCAAAATTCACCTAAAACACAAAGAACTTCAATAAACCGTGTGCTTTCTGTTATATCTAATGAAACGTTTTATATACACGTATACATGCATCCGTATATAAAATACATATGTGTGTATAATCTTGAATTCATTTAGCCAGGAAACATATTGCTGCTATCTGGTTCACAAACCTCCATTGAGATGTCGTAGTTCTGGCCCAGGATGCTCTGGATGAGCTCTTTGATGGTCTGGTCGGAGGCCAGCTGGGCCTCGGACTGCAGAGAAGCAATGATCTCCTCTATGGACGTGGGGACAACGTGCGTGGGCTGCGGGGGCCCTGCATCTGGCGCCTGCCTGGGCGTGCCTACATCGCACGAGGCCCTGGCCACCGACTGGCCAGACGGCGCCCCATCGAGGCCCTCGCGCAGGTAGCTGCTGAGAATCCTCAGCCTGCGCAGCCGCCCCACTTCCTCCAGGTCGCTGACCTTACTGGAGAAGGAGCTGGTCAGCCTCTGCTGGGCCCTGGTCGCGTCGAGTACCAGGGCCTCGCGCCCGTGGCTCAAGTACATCTTCCTCCCAGACCATGAGACCCCCGGGCTGCGCCCTCTGGATCTCGGCCTGCGCTTTCGGTGCCGCAGCAGGACCACCGGCTTCGATGTGCCCGCTTGCGGGGCGATGACCAGCGGCTTCTTGGGCGGCCCATGCCGTAGGAAGGCCGAGCTCCTCATGGAGAAGGCCTGCGGCTGGAAAGCCAGTGGCTTCCTGGGAGCAGGGCGACGGGTCCTGTGCTGGCGCTTGAGCACGCGTCCCTTCTTCTCAGGGCTCTTCGGCCGGTCCTCCTCTTCCTGGCTCTCGCTCTCGCTCTCGTCCTGTACCACTTCGTCTTCATCTTCGTCTTCCTTTTCCGTTCTCTTGCCTTCATCCTCGTCCTCAAGGTCTTCAACACTCTTTGTACCCAGAGGCTTCAGGGCAACCAGCCTCTGCTTGAATTTGAGAAAATCCGTTTTGGTCTGCTTTCGAAGCTTCTCAAGCTCTTTAAATATGTATGATTCTTCTTTGCTTTTCATTCCGAAATGCTTCGGGATGGTGGACATCTTGACAAATTTGACCTATAAAATATAATCACAGATTATATTTATTATAGTATATATTATATCGTATTATGTTTATTATATATTTAACAAAAAGGAACAAAATTCAAATTCAGCAAAACTTCTCATGATAGACTTTACTCTGCTCAAGTCATTTTATATCTCCAGCCTTTTCGCATGAACTGTGAAATCCTTCTAAAGTGGTACATTTTCCACTAGTTTCCCAAACTCCTTTGTATCAGTTTTGGCACTTCTTTAGAGCATAATGCAGTGTCCCACTTCCAAGCAAGCAAGACCCTCATAGACACAGGCACAGAAAACCTAAGGTAGCTCCAATAATACAGGAGTCATCAATTGTGCTGCCTGTGGCTTAGACCCAGACAACAAAGGATCCTTTCGAGTCAGAGTTTTAAAAAAAAATGTATATTGACGAGTTTAAATTGGGACATTTTCACATGAAAATCCAGATTTCAGATGTGCAGTTTCTCTTGGGGGTGGAGAGGGCAGTCTAGTAACACAACGACCAAATCTCTGTTCTCCAGCTCAATAGCTGTAGTTGTTACCTTTCCCTTCCCCTGATGGTTCCAGGTGCCACCCTCACCTGTCCAGCCTCTTCCTTCAATGGGTCACCTATAACCAGTGAAGTAAGGGAGAGAAGAGACCAGCCTCAAGAAGAAGACGCAGCTCATAAGGCCCTGAATGCTAGGTGGCGGCCTGTACTTTTAGCTGTGATCTACTGGAAACCATTCAAAAATTTTAGCAGAAAAGTGGCTTCATAAGATCTCGCACTTGGGGCATAGTAATATCGTGCACAGAAAGAAAAGACAGAAAAAGAGACTAAGAGCCTCTGTAGCTTTAGCCAGAGGCCTGGAATTGGTAATGGAACAGAATGAAAACAGAGATATAACAAGGTGGAAGAGATAGGACCTGGCCAATGACTAAGAATAAATGGGTATAATCTGTATCACTAATCTCCCCCCAACTCCACCCACCAAGGTTCAGGGGGCATCATGAAAGAAGAGGCAGAAAGCTTGTAAGAGCCAAAGGTTGGAGAGGACCAGAGCAAGACTGCCTTCTGGACATGACAGAACTGCTGCATCATGAACTCAAAGTACCCGTGATTGCCTGCACAAGACCTGCACAAGATGAAACAGACTGACTTTCAAGCATGCGCAAAAAGGCCTGGCAAGCCCCACCCCTAACTAAGGAGCTGTGGACAGTTGATGGTTTGTGCCAGAGGAAGAGTCAGTTTTCTTTAAGGGTGTGGCCCCTGATAAGTCCCACACTCCAGTGGATAGCCCCACCCCCAGAAATAAAAGGACAGCACAAATTGGAGTCAATCGATTATTAAATTTTTTAAAAAGAGGACACAAAGCCAGTTTTGGTGGTACCTATATTTAATTAACAGTTAATTAATTATAGGACACAAAGTTGGGGAGGTAGGGAGGTAGGGTGCACCTGAGAGGTGTTAAGTGAAGGACCTGGGAGTGACATGCGATCAGAATGTACTGGGTGAAATTCTCAAAGAAATATTTATTTATTTATTTATTTATTTATTTATTTATTTATTTATTTGGTCTTTTTAAGACAGAGTCTCCCTATAGCCCCAGCTGGCTTGGCACTTATTATGTAGACCAGGCCAGCCTTTAATTCCACCTGCCTCTGCCCCCTAAGGCCTGGGATTAAAGGTGTGTGCCACCAAGCTCAACCCAGAATTTTTTTAATTTTTAAAGAATTAATGGGAGCTGGGTATGGTGCTGCACACATGTTATCCCAGTGCTTAGACAAGGAAGGCAGAGGAGGATCAGGAAGAGTTGGAGGCCAGCCTGATCTGCACACTGAGTTGAAGGCGGCCAGGGCTACATAGCAATGTCCTGATTCAAAAATAAAAATGTGATTATATGTTTATTATATATCATATATTAAAAATATATCATAAATAAAAATAAAATGTAAAATTAAAATAGAAAACGTAACAAGGTTATTTTTTTAATGCTATTTTTATGGTCTGGGATGTAACTCAGTGGGAGGGCACTTACCAAACATGTACAAGGCCCAGTGCTCCATCCCTAACCAGTGAAACAAATGGGGACTTGGAATCACCTTGATGAAGCTTAGGTCATAATCAAATGTATAGTAAAATTTGTTATTCATGAACTATACATTTAAAAATAGTTAAGAAGGTAAATTTCAAGTTGTGTTTACTATAATTTTTAGAATACACCAATGTCTGTGTCTGAGCAGAATCTAATTTCATACTTAGGATTGTAAGTGGGTTTTGAGGTCTTGAGAACAGAGATATTACTGAAAGCCAGGAGGAACTACAAACAGGACCATCGAGAGATTCTGTACCTGTGAAAGATGAGAGTAGTGGGAACCACAGGAGAATCAGGAAAGTGAGGTGATGGGGCTCCCCAAAGCCAAGACCAGAGGCAAGTTAAGAGACCCTCTTCTGACCTCCGTGGCATTGCACGACATGGGTGCACAGACCTGCATGCAGACACTACACTCATACACATACAAAAATAAATAAAATTAAAAAAAAAAAAAAAAGAAACACGTTAGGGCTGGAGAGATGGCTCAGCAGTTAAGAGCACTAGACGATCTTGCAGAAGACCTGGGTTCAGTTCCCAGCACCCACATGGCAGCTAACAATTGTCTGTAACTCCAGTTCCAGGGGATCTGATGCTCAAAACCTAGAAGGGCATTGCGCAACATGGGTACACTTACATACATGCAGGCTATACACTCATACACATAAAATAAAAAATAATACAAAAGAAACATGAACAGTAAAAACAAAAACAGAAATAATGAATCTGAACAGTGATTTTTTTTTCCTTTTTTTCATATCTGTAAGATTTTTAATGAACAAAAAAGTTAAATACAAACTTTCATATCCAAAATAGATTACTATAAAACTGGCTACCTCAGAGCCAAATCTTCCTCAGCAGACTTCAGTGGACTGGAGTAGGGCATGCTAATGAGAAAAGAACTTAATCTCAGCTTAATATATGGAAAAGGAAACTTCGAGGACAACAGGTTTAAAATAAGAGCCTCTTCAGAAACAGAAGGCTCAGACCAGCCCTTTACAATTCTGAGGTTTATACTCAACCAGACCTGGGTGAAACATTTAGGGTAATAGTTACTTGGAATCCAGTTTCAAAAGTAAACCAGGTTACATCAGTTCCAGGACGGGAGATCTGTGTTTAAGATGGTCAGGACACAGTTCCGAGGATGTGGACCACATTCTGGCCACAGTCTCACTTTTCCACAAACTGACCCTGTGGAAGGCAGGCAGATCCCTACAACACAGCATTTCTTGTTTCTTCCGGCATTTTCAAGCCTCCAAAGAGAACCCTAACTTCATGTTGGCAGTTCCTGCTCCACTGTTAAAAAAGCTAGGGGGAGAGGCAGTTTGATTAACATTCCTTTCAGAAATAAATAGTTCAAATAAGTAATTGATAGTTAATTGTAAAAGAGCAGTGAAAAAGCCCACCGCCCAATGTTTGCAAATGAGTGAATGAATATACGTGAACAAACACACAGGAAAAAAAACAATTCATAGGACAAATCTTGCATTTCCCACATTCATATGGAAATAACTATTTAAAACAAAAAAACATTAATTAGCGTTTGTTCTTGTATGGGTCGAACAGTCCAAGGCTCTGAGCAGCCTTACAGACAGGGTTGCAAGCAGTCCCTTCCACAGCTCAGGTCGGAGCTATGGTGGAGAGGCCTTCATGCACTTTTGACAGCTCAGAACCTGCAAGAAAACAGAAATGATGCAGGGACTTTTTAACCCACAATGCATGAGGTATATGGAATGTTCTAGTTTGTCTTCCATTGCTGTGACAAAACACTCTGACCGACACCAACTTGGGGAGGAAAGGGTTTATTCAGCTTACATCTCCCGGGTCACAGTTCATCACTCAGAGAGCCCAAGGCAGGAACTCAGGGCAGGAACCTGGAGGCAAGAGCTGAAGCACAGGCCATGGAGGAATGCTGTTCACTGGCTTGCTCTCCTGGCTCATGCCCAGCCTGCCTTCTTATACTGTACACAACAACCTGCCCAGGGTTGCACTACTCATTGTGGGCTGGGCCCTCCCGCATTGCCTGACAATCAAGACAATATGCCAATCCAATGGAGCCAATTCCCCAATTGAGGCTCCCTCAACCCAGGTGTGTCAAGTTGACACTAAAGCTATCCAGCACATGGAAACATCCATGAAAGAACCGCCAGCAGCGAGAAGGCCCAGCAGGGGCATCATCATAGCAACTGCTGGTGGAGGATTTCCCACACCATCTTCTTCCAGAAGAGAGGCATCTGGTGCTGAGTAAATGTGATAGGTTTGTCCCTAGAGATATAATCTGCATATTTACAAGTAAACATTCCACAATCACTCCCATTCAACTGTTGAGGAATCTCATGTGGCTTCATGCTGTAGTGGGTCCACTCTAAGAGACTGAGATCAGTATTTTTTTTGGTCTTACTTTCTTCCTGTAAATACTGAAGAAGAATTTCACAGATCCTGTGGCCCTTCTGTCCCATAGAATCCAGATATTTAAAACACATTTTCCTTAGGTCCATCACAGCTTTTGAAGCATCCAAATAAAGGAACAGAAGGGACCCTGGGGAGGCTGCCTTCCTTCACCCTTCATCATTTAAGAAAGCAGTCTTTCTTAAATGAACTACACTAGGACTGTAGTTCATGGAGTGTTTTCTTAGCACATGTGACGTTCAGAGATTTGATCCTAAAACAAGAAGGAAAGGGAGGAGAGAGAGAAAAGGAAGGAAGGAAGGAAGGAAGGAAGGAAGGAAGGAAGGAAGGAAGGAAGGGAGGAAGGAAGGGAGGGAAGGAGGGAGGGAGGGCAGAGGAAAGGGAAAGAAATTGGAGAGGGAAATGGGGAAAAGGGGAGGGAGAAGAGGAAAGTGGAAGAAAGAGAAAGGGGAGAGGGCGAGAGAAGGAAAGGGGAGGAGAGAAGGGAAGAGAGGGTGGGGGGACAATTTATTTTTGAAGAAAATCCAATGTTAGGGTTCTTTGGAAGCAATAGACTAATAAAGCAGAAACATTTGTGTCATTTCTTTTGCATTATGATAATTCGGCTAGAGAACAGAGGCATTAAACCACATATGTAATATAAAAGCTTCCTATACCAAATGCTCTAATTAAAAATGCAATGGAAGCCAGGCATAGTGGTGTACGCTTTTAATCTTAGCACTTGGGAGGCAGAGGCAGGTGGATCTTTGTGAGTTCAAGGCCAGCCTGGTCTACAGAGTGAATTCCAGGACAGCTGGGACTACAGGGAGATCCTGTCTTGAAAAGACAAAAATAAATAAATAAATTAAATAAATAAATAAATAACAACAGAAAAGACTGCATCAAAGAACTGACTGAAACAGTGAACTTCTGCTCAAAACAGTCAACTTCCTCATGAAGAATACTGAGAAAGACTGTGAAAGAGATGAAAAGCATGTTTGGCAGAATGCATGAGCTCTGGTGGGGTGGGGGAATGGGGGGGAACACGGGTCTAGATTTGTTAAAAAAATAAAAATAAATTTATGTGAAAAAAATTTTTATTTAAAAAAATATATAAATAAATAAATGCCTCAGCCAGACAACTGCCCCCCCCACACACACACACCTACTGGGGCTGGCTACAGCAAACATCATTCAAGATGTCCAACAAAGGCAGCAGAGCAGATGGCAAAACAAATTTACCTAATGCAAGCTGTCTAGCAGTCCAGAAGAGATGTTCAGAGCTGAAGAAGTCCGGGGAGACTTCCTCAGGCATTGAAGTAGCCCTCAGACCTGAGTTTGAACTTGATGAGGTTGATGGTGGCCCCACCCACACCAGCACAGAAAGCTAAGGCACAGACACAGAGAGCTCAGGTGAAGAAAAGGATTCCTCAGGCATTGAAGTAGCCCTCAGACCTGAGTTTGAACTTGATGAGGTTGATGGTGGCCCCAACCACACCAGCACAGAAAGCTAAGGCACAGACACAGAGAGCTCAGGTGAAGAAAAGGATTCCTACAGCACGGAGGACACTGGCCATTATTTCGTCAACGATGAAAACCGAGTTCATGACCACTTAGGGGAAGAAGAGCAGGAGAAGGTACCACTTCCACACCCTGCACAGTGTAAACAGGCCAGCAATGGTGAGTGAGCCCTGGAAGACGGGGCATCCTCACAGACAGCAGCCCTGCCCCCACCTTGCTGGTGAGCCCTTCCTGCCCTTCAAGAGCATGAGCTGGGTTCAAGTGCTCACTGTGTGTATGAGGCCTGTTGAGCATTAATCTTTTTTTTTTTTTTAACTTGGACATAGTTCTTGATGAGCATGAATCTTTGTACAGCGTTTCTGCCTGCAGCCTGGGCCTGAGAACCATACTAGTTTGTCAATACCCTGCACTTTACCCAGCGTGGCACCTGGCTGGCCAGTGGCAATGATGACCTGAAGGTAGTGGTGTGGGATTGCGTGCAGTGGCAGCCAGTACTGGACTTTGAAAGTAGCCACAAAAGTAATATCTTCCAAAGTTCCTTTCCAACAGTGGTGATTTCACCCTGGCTATATGTGCCCCAGATGGGCAAGTTCCAGTAGCAGAACTGCCTGCCATATGGTGCTGCAAGAATATGAAGCATGTGGCCCAGTACAAGAGCGAATCGCCCACAAGTTTTCCTTGGAACCAGACTCCCCCGTACGTTCTATCGGCAGGTAAAGATGCTGTCGTCTTCACCATTACCTGAGATGAGATCGCCCAGCTCTGAAGCTGATGGTGACAAGAGGAGAAGAAAGTGGGGCTGTATACAATGTACGTGAATCCCACAGTACCCCCCAGTCTGCAGTGGGTAGATGAGATCAGTTTGTAGGGATCTGTGACCAGAGGAAAACCGATGAGCACGAGAACAATGGAGCATTGCATTGAAGAAATTCTGTCCGTATCATTTGGTGAACAGTGAGTCCAAAGCAAACAGCACCTCTCTGTGTACAGCCACAACGGCACAGAGATCCTTGCCAGTTACAATGATGAAGACATTTGCCTTTTCAATTCTTCTCACAGTGATGGGGCCCAGTATATTAAGATCTACAAAGGTTATAGAAATAATGCTACAGCGAAAGGTGTCAATTTCTTTTTTTTGGGGGGGAGGGCCTTTTTGAGACAGGGTCTCCCTGTAGCTCCAGCTGTCCTGGAACTCACTCTATAGACCAGGCTGGCCTTGAACTCACAAAGATCCACCTGCCTCTGCCTTCCGAGTGCTAGGATTAAAGGCATGTGCCACCACAACCGTGAAAGGTGTCAATTATTTCTATGGCCCCAAGAGTGAGTTAGCCTGTGGACACATCTTTCCCTGGGAGAAATCATTCTGCCAAATCATTCAGTTCCTGGGGAGGGACAAGGGAGGAGTGGTAAGTTCTCTTAATCCCCATCCTTACCTCCCTGTTCTAGCAAGTGGTCAAGACCATGATGTGAATATCTGGGCACGCACAACTAGTTGCCAGTGAGCTGACAGGTTTAAAGGATGTGATTAAGAAGAACAAGCTAGAACAGAATGACTGACCTGGTAGATCATCATATGCATCCTTATGCATCACCTGACACAGAGATGCCATCACCAGCACTGGCAGGAACTTGGGGTTGAGACCACAGATGCAGACTCTGAAGAGTCTCTCAGTTCCTCGGGCACATTGGATGAGGAGGAAGCCCCTGACCAGGAGCAGTGCATAGCCATCTTGAGGCCCCACACTTAAGAGGGGTGGGCTGGAGTTGTCAACCCTATCCTGCCACTCTTTCCTGTCAAAAATAAACCAATTGGAAATAGAACTTACAAATTTGACAGGAGCTTCTATTTTGCACTCGAAGCAGGTGATACCCTAACCCTAGTGGATCAGCCTGTCAGAGTTCGGAGTTTGTGTCCTTCTACCCTTCCCTCAACACCACAAAATTGGTAAACTGATTTTTTTAATTCAATATGATGGGAAAATAGCAATTTATAGAAAGAGGCTGCCTCTAGGTTGGGATATGCAAATAAATAAACAAATATTAAATAGTTAAAGGAGTCCCTAAGGGAGAAACTACATGAAGGGGTTGAATTTTCTGCTCATAATCTAAGTTGACTAAGTCTACACTACATTTTAAAATGCAGGGCATATCCTTCAAATCTTTGGAAACCAAGCAATCATTACACTCTTCTTTCTTTCCACATGTGGAGTTTTCCCTGCCACTGTGCTAAGAAATTCAAAATCTGAACCATAATGCAGTCAGAAGGGCCAGGATCCCTTTTCTTCTTTCTCACAGGCCAAGTAGGCATCAGGAAGAAATTCCCTGTCCAAAAATGTCTAAAGGCCCCAGAGGGCTTCCCACACGAATTCTCTAGACTGTGATGGATGGAAGCTGTTCGCTGGTTCTTAGAGTTGCAGTCCCTTATTCTGCTAGAGCAGGAAATTCAAGTTCTGCTCCTGATTGCCTTAAAAAACCCTCACTAAGAAACCCTGTCTAGTCTGAAACTTGCTATATACTATATACAGGCTAGCCTTGAACGTGTGATAGTCCTCCTGTCTGGTTCCCAAGCACTGAAATTATGGAATAACAGGCATGGGCAACCATGCCCAGCATTTTGCTCCAGGTTCTAGTAAAACTAATGAAGCAGACCCCAGGTGACTTGAGCCCAAGATACATGACCCCTGAGAAAGGAATCCTATGTGTTGTGCCTTGCCCTTTACGACACTACACTGGGAGTGCGGCCAAAGCCCCAGCTGGTAACATGGTTTGCCTGGCTTGTCCTCTCTAGTATGCACACTCAGGACGCCTCAATGGGAGAGGTGACCCATTAAGAACAGGATTCAGTTTCTCATAGGTCCAGAGCCAAATATCTCAATTTATTTCCTAAACTCATGCCAATGTCAACTTCCAGTGAATTTTCACTGAAGTTACAACAGAAACTACTAAGCCCAAATATCAGCATTGCAAAGAAAATAAAAATACTTTGGAAACAATATATGCTTTTGAAATATCAGTGGTAGAAAAATCAATGTGTGCTTTGATCAGAATTTTCTTAAAAGTTTAAAACAAGCTGGGTGTGGTGGTGCATGCCTTTAATCCCAGCACTCAGGAAGCAGAGGTAGGCAGATCTCTGTGAGTTCAAGGTCTACATAGCAAGCTCCAGGCCAGCTGGGACTAAAGGGAGACCCTGTCTCAAAAAGAACAACAACAACAAAAACAGACAGAATATCCCAGTTTTTGTGTTTATTGAGACTTGTTTGAGGCCTATAACGTGGCTAATTTTAGAGAAGGCTCTATGCATTGCTGAGAAGAATGTGTATTCCCTGTCTCTTGGGAGGAACGCTCTATAGATACTCTCTAAACCCAGTTGATCCATGGTACCATTTAGCTCTGAAGTTTCTTTGCTGATTTTTAGTTTGGAGGACCTATCTAAATGTGAGCATGGGTTATTACAGGTTCCTAGTCTTATATTCAGACCTATGTGGCCTTTTTTAGTGTTTGTTTTGTGAAATCAGGGACCCCAATATTAGCTGCTTGGTGCTGGATAGCTTTAATGTCAACTTGACACAGCTGTGTTGAGGGAGCCTCAGTTGGGGAATTAGCTCCATTGGACTGGCCTGTGGCCACATCTGTGGAGTATTATCTTGATTGTTGAGCAATGTGGGATGGCCCAGCCCACTATGGGTGGTATCACCCTGGGCAGGTTGTTTTGTACAGTATAAGAGGGCAGGCTGGGCATGGGCCAGAGGAGCAAGCTGGTAAGCAACATTCCTCAATGGCCTGTGTTTCAGCCCCTACTTCCAGGTTCCTGCCCTGAGTTCCTACCTTGGGCTCCCTGAGTGATGAACTGTGACTCAGGAGATATAAGCTGAATAAACCCTTTCCTCCCCAAGTTGGTGTCCATTGGAATGCTTTGTCACAGCAATGGAAAAGCAAACTAGAACATATATATCTAGAATAGTTACATCCTCTTGATGAGTTGTCCCATGTATTAATATGGAGTGACTCTAGCTAGATTTAGTTTGAAATCTACTTTACCAGATACAAGAACTGCTATGCCAAGTTGTCTCCAGCTTCCATTTACTTGGCAGATTTATTTCCAACCTTTGATTCTCATTTTTAGATATCTTTCCTAGTTATTAGTTTCTTAGGGACAACACATACTTGGGTCTTGTTTTTCAATTCATTCAACTAGCCTGTCTTTTAATTAGTAAGTAAATCCATTTGCATTCAAGGTTATTACTGAGGGGATTTTTCTCTTTCTGATGATTTTGTTAGTTGTTGCCCTAGTTCATTGATTTACTGGAAATTCTTCTCTTCCTCTCCTGTTAGTATTAGATGTTTTCTGGTTTGCTAATTTGTACAGGACTGAATTTTTCCTAGTTCTCTTCTATTCATCTCTTTCCCTCACGAAATACATTCTTCCCTGTGTTCCAGTGGATGAAACCTTCTTCTTCTGTGTAGTATTCCTTTAAGAATTTTCTACAGTGCTAGCTTGTTGTGAATTGCCTTAATTTGTACTGTTCTTGAAATGTTCTTATTTCCCCATAAATTTATCCATTAAAGTAACTCTTCTGGGTTTAGCTCTCTTGATTGACAGTTATTCACTTTGGAGGCTTGACATATCTCATCACAAGCTTTCCAGGGTTTTAGGGCTGCTGAGGATAGAGCTGGTGTTACTCTAATATTAAGTTTCCTTCTCTGTATTTAGGCGGGCATCCTTCCCTCACAGCTTTTAGTACTGTTTCTTTCCCTTGTATTTTTTATATCTTGATTATGGCATGTTGTAGAGAGGATCTTCTGTCTGTGTTTGGGGTTTTAAATGCTCCCTGCATTAGGATGTCTAGCTATTTCTCTAGATTTCAGAAATTTCCAACTATAATTTCATTGACTAAATTTTCTAAGTCTTTTTACTTTAGCTTAGCTCCTTATGTCCCATGGATTCCTAGACTTGGTCCCTTGAATATATTCCAGACTTTAAGGCTTGGTCATGTTTGTTTGTTTTTTTTCTTCGTATGTCTATATGTATTAATGTCTTGACTTCATCCTCCATTCGTGAAATTTGTTCCTTGGCTTGCTCTTGTTTGTTGATGATGCTTTCTGCTGTCTTTCTATATGTTTGACTGATTCTCAAATTTCTAGAATTTCTGTTTTCCAGCTTCTCAATTTCCTTCCTGAATTATTTTCTCCATGTTTTTAGATTACTTTTTTTTCCAAGTTACTTATTCTTTCAGCCAGGTAGGCAACTTTCTTATCCAGGTCGTAAATTGATAGCTTACTTTTCTAGCTCCTGAATTAAATTCTGTGTGTGTTTATTGAGTCATTGATCTTTTTTAAAGGTAGGGATCTGGGCCAAGTAGATGGCCTATGTTCAACCTCCAGAGCCCAAAGGTAGAATGAATTGATTCCTGTAAATTTTCCCTTGACTGCCACACACATGCCATGGCACATGCATACACATATACATGAATAAATGCAAAAAGCTAATGGAAATTAAATGAGCAATACAATGAAACAGAAGATAGTATCTTTACACGGTGCTTCTCCTTCTTCCTGGTTGGGGCAGAACCTGTACTGTGTTTACTTTAATTCTACCCATCAGGAACGGCACCAGGTTCTGTCATCTTTCTCTTATCCATAAAGATCCTCCTGCTATGGCCAGGTGGAGTGGGGTAGCTCAGCTTCAGACTCTTCAGCCTGCTTCTGCTCCTGTCTCCACAGTCTGCAATCCTTGGGGTCTCTTGCTCCCACTTGGATGCTGCACCCTATTTCAGTTCCTGCGGTCCACAGGGGTGGGTGAAGGATGAACACTGCAGACTTCTCCTTCAGTGGGTACCCTCTTCCTGGCGCTGCGCTGGCAGTCGCTCCTACACTCTGCTGCCTGGAGCCCCTCCCTTCCAGCTGCTTGCTCCTCAGGCAAAGGCATAGAAGGTGGACAGTTGTCACTGGAAATCTACTTTCAGACGCCTGTGCTCCTTTTCTTGTGCGTACCCAGCTTGCTGTGCTCTGTTTTCCTTTCCTGCTGAGTTCATTCTGGCAGGATGAAGTTTCTCTGCACAGGCTGTTGCTGCATGGGTGCTTGGCACTCCTCACTTAATTTCCCGCCTGCTCGGTGTAATTGGATGGGATAGCTGGCTTCTTTCCGGAAAACCACCACCTCTAGCTTTGTTTCTGTTTTCTGTAGTTCTTTCTCATACGTCTGCATTGTGGGCTTTCATCTTGACTTTCTTCTGCCCCCGCTTGCTGGTTTCGCAGATGGTGCCTCTTGATCCACCATCTTCCAGAATCCATCAAGTCCTGATTTCTTTCTCAGCAGAATTGTTACTGATATAGAGAAAAATTACTGACTCTCCTGTGTTAACTTTATATTCCTCACATTGTTGAAAGTGTTCATCAGCTCTAAGAGTTTCCTGGGGAATTCTTAAGGGTCTCATGTCATAGCAACATCAAATAAGGACACCTTGACTTCTGCCTTTCCTATTTGTATCCTTTCATTTCCTTCTCCATTTTCTTTTTTTTTTCCTGTAACATAATGCTTTAATTTTCTTTGTTTTCCCATTTCTTTTTTCATATTAGTCCAAAATATGCATATATACACTCCACACATAAGTCAAAATTACAAACTCTGAAAATAAACTACAAGTTGATTCCTAAACACATTTAGAGATTCACATTTTAACAGTAAAGTTGCATACAGGTATAAAGATGTGTAACTTTACATTCTTTTTCTTTTCTTTTTTGGTCTTTTTGAGACAAGGTCTCTCTGTAGCCCCAGCTGTCCTGGAACTCACATTGTAGACCAGGCTGGGCTTGAACTCACAAAGATCTGCCTGCCTCTGCCTCCTAAGTGCCAGGATTAAAGGCGTGCACCACCACGCCTGGCTCTACATTCTTTTTTTTAGAATATGAATACATATCTTCTATCCATACATGGTAATTACAATGTGTGAATATAAGTGGTAGGACAATTCTAGAGCCCATTTAGAGATTCACATTGGAATAGCACAGTTGCTTTCGGATACATTGAAATATAATAATAAGGTTGCTCAGTTTGCCTGCCAACTGGGGATTTGGTGTTAGCATCCACAAATGAGGGAAACCATTTTATTTTTTTTTTCTGGGACTGTATTACTTAACTTAGTATAATTGCTTCAAGTTCTATCCATTTACCAGCAAAGCTCATGATGTCATCTTTCTTTACTGCTGCATAGAACTCCACTGTGTAGATGTACCACATTTTTGTTATCCAGTCATCAGTTGAGGGGCATTTGGGTTGGTTCCAGCTTTTTGCTATTGTGAAAAGAGCTGCAATAAACATAGCTGTGCATGTTTATTACGTCTGCGCTAGGATGTGTCTTGTGAGTACATACCCTCCTCCATTTTCACTACTGTGACTTCAAGTAATATATTGAGTAAGAATGAAGAAAGTGAACACTTCTGTCTTTCTACAGTGGGCTTTTCGAAGATGCAGCTACGTCTGAGCCATCCATTCTCCTGTAAGCAAGTTCCTCATCTACAGACCTGTAAGAGCCCTCTGGTTCACTAGGCAAACTTGGATGGAATCATTTCTTAGGCCTATTGTCACTGTCCTGTCTGGGATGAATAGATGTATGTTCGCATCTCCCCAGGGAAAGTCACATGAGTCACAGACTTGTTTTTTTTTTTTTATCATGTTTCATAAATCTTCCATTTATATATTTTTTCTGTTTATATATTTTTTCATGTAACTTTGTCATTAACTGAGCCCCCTGGTTCTTCTCCCTTGCTTTCAAGCCCTGATTTCTGTCTTTCTATTAGTGGAACTTTCCTCACAGCTTTTCATTTAATATATTGATTTTCTTTATTGACTAATGTAAGAATTTTTTGTATTTTTAAATGTTTTTATTGAAGTTTTGTGCATTTAATACAAAATTTCTTAATGAAATTTATATCCTTTCTTTGCCTCCCCCACCCGGCCAGAATTTATGTGTTCTGCCATACATGTCTTGCATCTTTTTCTCAGTCTTTTCAAAATTTTTCAGTGCAGAAGTTCACTGTTTGGGAGAGAAACTTTACTGTTTCAGTCAGTTCATTGACCCAGTCATTTTTGTTGTTGTTGTTCCTTCCATTTTTTATCACTTCAAAATATGCACATTCACATGCTACACATATACCAAGATTATGACAATTCACATTTTGACAATAGAGTTGCATGCAGGTAAAGAAAAAAATATTACTTTACATTCCCACATTACATAGTAAGTTGATGGATAACATCAGGTATCATATTTACAAAAAAAGATAAAAATTATTCAGTTTGCCTTATAAATAGGGATTTGGTGCCAGGATCCACAAATGGGGGATGCCATACATTGTTTTTCTGGGACTATGTTACTTCACTTAGCACAATGGCTTCTAGTTCCATCCATTCTCCTGCAAAGTTCGTGATGTAGTCTTTTTTTTTTTAATGTAGTCTTTCTTTACCGCTGCATAGAATTCCATTGTGTAGATGTTCCACATTTTCTTTATCCATTCATCAGTTGAGGGACACTTGGGTTGCTTCCAGCTCTCTTCACTATTGTGAAGAGAGCTGCAATAAACATAGATGTGCATGTATCTCTGCAATAGGATGAGTCTTATGGGTATATACCCAAGAATGGTATGACTGGGTGAGGTAGTAGATTCATTTTGAGTGTTTTAAGAGTTGTCCACAGTGCTTTCCATAGGGGTTGCACAAGTTTGCATTCCCACTAGCAGTGAATGAGTGTTCCCCTTTCCCAACAACCTCTCCAGCACTTGGTATCCTTCATTTTCTTGATCATAGCCAGTATTACTGGGGTAAGATGAAATCTTAGCGTGGTTTTAATTTCCATTTCCTTAATTATTATCAATGTTGAACACTTTTTAAGAAGTTGCTCAGCCATCTTTACTTCTTCATTTGTGAAGTCTCTGTTCAGCTCTTTATTCCATCTTTTGATTATGCCATTTGTTTTCTTGCTCCTTTGTTTTTTTTTTTTGAATAATTTATGTATTGTGGATGTTAATCCTCTGTCAGATGTATCTCTGGTGAAGGTTTCCTCCCACTCTGTGGTTTTTCTCTTCACTTCTTTGTTTCTTTCACTGTACAGAAGCTTTTGAGTTTAATGAGGTCCCATTTGTTGATTGTTGACCTTATTTCCTGTGCAGCTGCTGTCTGATTTAGAAAGTCTTTTCCCATGCCTTTATCTTATAGGTTACTGCCAACATTTTCTTCTATCAGTTTCAGAGTTTCACATTGAAGTCTTTGATCCATTTGGAGTTGATTTTTGTACAGGGTGAAAGATAGGGGTTTAGTTTTATTCTTCTGCAAGTGGTGATCCAGTTTCGCCAGCACCATTTGCTGAGGATGCTATCCTTCCTCCATTGAGTCTTCTTGGCCCCTTTGTCAAATATGAGGTGGCTGAAATTGCATGTGCATTTCACTTTGTTTGATTACTAGTTCTACCTCAAAATTTAATTCTACTTTCCTTTTTTCAATTTTATTTTTATTTTTTATGTGTACGAGTGTATTGCCTACATGTGTATAAGTGCACCTGTGTCATGCAATGCCTACAGGGGTCAGAAAAAGGCATCAGACCCCCCAGGAACTGGAGTTATGGATGGCTGTTAGCCACCATGTGGATGGTGGAAATCAAATCAAGAGCAGCTAGTGCCCTCAAACACCGAGCTGCCTCTCCAGCCCTGAATTCTGTTTTCATAATCTTTCTTTTTTTTCCATTTAGCTTCTTGTGTTCTCTTGGGATTTATTTGAATTTTATGTCCTCTTTGATTTCTTTGAAATACTTATAATCATCTTTTGAATTCCTTGTCTGGAATTTCATCTAAATCTTTCATTGGAGAAATTAATTGAGATTAGTAATTTCTAGAGCAGTCGTGTTGCCTTGGCTTTTCATGTTTCTCATGGTTTAGCATTGGGACTTGCACATCTGGTATTAGGTCACTAGGTGAATTCTTTTTAAATCTTTAGTTTTTGAGTGAAACTGTTTGCAATGTTTAAGAGGGATTAGGTTGTGGTAGGGTTCTCTGCAACACTGATATTCAAGGACATCAAACTCAATTTTCAGTACTTCCTTAAGAGTAGAATATTGTCTGCCAGAAAAAAAATAACAATCACTATCAAAAATTAGACCTGCCACCACGTGTGGTGGCATACCTCCTCTAATCCCAGCACTCAAGTTGCAGATCTCTGTGAGTTCAAGGGCAGCGTGGACTACATAATGAGTTCCAGGGCAGCTGAGGCTACAGAGAGACCCTGTCTTTAAAAGACTAAAAAAAAAAAGTTAGACCCAAGGGGCTGAAGAAATGGCTCAGAGGTTAAGAGAACTGGCTGCTCTTCACAGGACCCACATCAAGGCTAACAACTGTCTGTAATTCCAGTTCCAGGAAATCTGATGCCTTCTTCTGGCCTCCATGGGCATCACACACATATATGCAGGCAAAACACTCAAACATATAAAATAAAAATAAATAATAAAATACATCATTAAAAGAATTTAGGCCCACTATGAAAACCTTGTATCAGTCAAATTAAAAAAGACACCTCTTAAGCACTTAATCATTTCAGGAAGTGAAGGAATATGGAAAGGTGTGCAGTAAAATAGTGGGTATGAGTGAGCGGAGCAAAGAAGCCAGTAAGACTAGTGACTAGTATTGGGTTGACAGAGGAAAAGCAGAGAAGGGAAAAGTAAATAGAATGAGAAAACAATACAGAAAAGGACGGAGAGATGAGACACTTTTGGCCAGAGATGCAATAAAAAGGGGGAGGTAAGGAAATGCCATCAGATAGCCAAGGGAGATGGGGGAGGAATGATAGACAAAAGGAAAAAGAGAAAGAAAAAAAAGTAGAGTTGAGAACAGACAGGGCAGAGCTGCCCTGTTAACCTGCACCGGTTTTTAAATAGCAGAGGAATAAGGTGGAAAGGGTTGGGTGGGGCACGCAGACCGAATGCTGTCTCTGGTTGCTTCCAGCCTCAACCTTTGCTGTTCCCTTCTGGGCTCTCAAATGCCTGTCACACTCCTGGGCAGTCCTTGGCCCCATCACCTGTCACACTCCTGGGCAGTCCTTGGCCCCATCACCTGTCACACTCCTGGGCAGTCCTTGGCCCCAGTAGTAGTCCTTCGTGGGTCGGATCATGGTGCTGATCACATCTCTGGGCAGTGGTTGAGGGGCTGGGTGGTGAATATTCTCACCAGCGTGAAGTTCTATGCAACAGGGTTAGAGTTGCAGGTCCATCTTTCCTCACAGGTCAAGGTGCAAATGCTGGCCCTGCCCCTGGGCAGGCCTTTCTGATGTCAAGTGCACTACCTTCTGTGTTCCCATGAAGGTGCTGGATCCAACCAGGTTTTCCTCTCCTGAACACTGCACAGCTTTGATTCAAAATTTCTTCCCTAGGGGATCTGAAAGCTATCAAAATACATTGTATGCAATTTGCAAAAATTCAGTATAAAGAGCCCCCCCCCATGATCTAGATATATTCTCCTGGTCAGGTGGGGATTAAATGTATAGAGGTTACATTTGCCCTGCATTTCTCAGGAGTGCAGTTTGCTGAGGGCCCGGAACCACCAAGCCTGTGATGAGTGAGGGGTCTTTTAAAAATGGTGCTCCACTCCTGCCCGGGTCTGGATAAGTAGCTTTTGTCTCCCCTTCTTCCTTTTTCTTCTCTTTAAAATGTCTGCTGGGGCTGGAGAGATGGCCTAGCGGTTAAGAGCGCCGACTGCTCTTGCAGAGGACCTGGGTTCGATCCCCAGCACCCACATGGTGGCTGAGAACCGTCTTTAACTCCAGTTCCAGGGGAATCCGACGCCCTCTTCTGACCTCCGCGGCATTGGATGACAAGGGTGCACAAACCTACATGCAGACAGTACATTCATACACATAAAAATAAATAAAATAAAATAAAATAAAATGTCTGCTATTGAGCGTATGGTACAGAATTCTCGAGGCTCTTTTGCCATCTCCACTAACTACCTCTGAGGAGGGAGCGGTTCTTACCACCTAAATCAAGAAGCAGCTCTCTAGTTCTGAAATTCATGGACTCCAGTGGCAGTGGTTACCAAATGTTGTGAAAGTTTGTTCAACACAAGCTGCCCTGGATGGGATAGCAGAGATGGGCAGTGAAGACATTTGGTTCCCTCCACAGCGACCTTCCCCTGCCCGCAGCCATCCTGATCCCTTGCCCGCTTTACCATACTCGTTTTAGCCCTTGTCCCATAGCCTGCTCTGTCACTTGTTACTTCCACCCTACCTAGCCGGTTTTCACTTCCAGCTCTTCTACAACTCGTGTTCATTTCCCCTTAACTCCAGCCCTATAGTCCACAGAAGCCCCGTGCCCACCCCAACTCAAATGGTTTCTCAAAGCCAAACCTTTCTTTGCCACTGATTTCGGGAAGCCTGAAACCTACTGAAGCAGATGAAGGAGCGGAAACACTTGCCCAGGCAGGTATCAGTCACTGCCTGTCCTCCGAGTCCATAGGAGATCACTGGCTCCCAGTCCACAACCTCCTCTCACCACGTCAGGTGACTGCCTGCTCTCCTTCAAGCTGCCTGAGCTTCAAGCTTCACCTGGCTGAAGATGGTGAGCAGGACATCCAACAGAGTGCCCAACTGGGCACCAAGCCCGGGTGGACTCTACCAGCTAAATGAGAAGAAAGGAAGCACTTAGCTCCATCTGTTGTTGCCAGGCAACAAGCCTCGCGCATTAGCAGTTGCTCTGCACACGTCCCATCTGCAGCCCCTGCCACACCGGATTTCCCTGGACAGGCCTGGGAGAAACTTCAAATGGTTGGGAAAACGTTGGTCCAGAAAGCCTGCTGGTTGGTCTGAAGTCGTATATAATGACTGTTTTCGCGAAGATTAGCCAACAGCCATTTACAGCGTTCTCTTTGTACTTTCAGATAAATAATGTTGGCCGGGGGTGGTGGCGCACGCCTTTAATCCTAGCACTTGGGAGGCAGAGGCAGGCAGATCTTTGTGACTTCAAGGCCAGCCTGGTCTACAGAGTGAGTTCCAGGATAGTTGGGGCTACAGGGAGACCCTGTCTCAAAAAGACCAAAATAATAATAATAATAATAATAATAATAATAATAATAATAATGTTGGATTCAAAAGTACATCTGCTTTTTTGATTTTTTGTTTTGGTGTTTGTTTGTTTGTTTGTTTGTTTGTTTTTGTCTTTTTGAGACAGAGTCTCCCTGTAGCCTCCAGCTGTCCTGGAACTCGCTATGTAGACCAGGCTGGCCTTGAACTCACAGAGATCCACCTACCTCTGCCTCCCGAGTGCTAGGATTAAAGGCGTACACAACCATGCCCAGCCATCTGTTTGTTTGTTGTTGTTGTTGTTGTTGTTTTGTCTTTTTCGAGACAGGGTCTCCCTGTAGCTCCAGCTGTCCTGGAACTCACTCTGTAGACCAGGCTGGCCTTGAACTCACAAAGATCCACCTGCCTCTGCCTCCCAAGTGCTAGGATTAAAGGCGTGCACCACCATGCCCAGCAAGTTTGTCTGCATCACCTGTAAGTGAGGGAAACATCTCAGGGCTGGGCTGCCATGTGCCACGTCCACCGTAAACCCAACTCTGAAGAGTCTCGAGCTCTAGGGCTTGGGATTCAGGTAGAGAGGCACAGTATAATCCCATATTCGGCAACACTTGAATATACACATATCCACAACTCTTTTCCCAACAGAAATACATGCCCAGGCACACCAAGAAACGTGTAGATACATACCAGTCTTGTTTACAATGGCTAGAAACATAAGACTCACAAAATTGTGCTATAGTATTAAAAGGCAGCAGCAAACCTCAAAGAAGTGAATAACCCAGCTCTGGGGAACAGCACAGATGGATCTCATAGTTGCAACGAAGAAGCTAGACACTGAGCAGCACATACTGTATGAGTCTTTCAGAGAGAGCTCAAAACCCAGGCCAGCCTAAACTAGGACACTTATGTGTGCACACACAGCAGGTGTACTACAAATAAACGCACGAGATCAATATCCGTACAAGTCCAGACAGTAGTCATCACGGGAGGGGGAGTGGTGGGGGAATAAGTCAGAAGTAGCAGGGACATTCTTGGGAGCATGTAGGTAGTGATGTTCTAGCTTTTAATCTTATTTGTATCTATTTGGTTTTTGTCCTTGTGTTAAGCTATCTCATCCTGCTTTGTTCACCACTCAAAAGAAAAGAAAAACTGCCAGGCATGGTGGCGCACGCCTTTAATCCTAGCACTTGGGAGGAAGAGGCAAGTGGATCTCTGTGAGTTCAAGGCCAGCCTGGTCTACACAGCAAGATCCAGGATAGCAGGGTCTCCAGGGAGACCCTGCCTCAAAAAGACAAAAAATAAATAAATAAATAAATAAAACCAGTGCAACATAAATTGAAGTGTTTTACTGAGTCCCTGGTGGACTCTCAAATGTTTATTTTTTTTTCATCAGTTCACTCTCAGGTAACTAAAACGTGGTGCTGTGAGGACAGTGCCTCTGCCAACATGGAAGTCACTCCTTCATGGCAACAGCAAGCTGTTTCTGTGCTTAAGTATTTCAGGTGTTCATGTCTTAGGACAATAAATTCCATGAGCCTAGTACTGATTTTCCAAGTAAGGCATTGATGTACAGAGAGACAAAATAATTTACCTTAGATGCCTACCTGTCCTAGGTCTACTTTGACAAAAAGAATGAAAGGAGAGGCTTGAGAGATGGCTTGGTGGTTAAGGCTGCTCTTGAAGAGGATCAGGGTTTGATTCTCAGCACCCACATGGTGGCTAACAACCATCTGTAATTCCAGTTCCAGGGGATCTGATGCACTTTTCTGACCTCTGTGGGCATTGCATGACACAGGTGCAGGCAATACACTCAGACACATAAAATAAAAAAATTAAAATATTTTTTAAAAAGAATGAAAGGAAAGAAAGAAAGAAAGAAGGAAGAAAGAAAGAAAGAAAGAAAGAAAGAAAGAAAGAAAGAAAGAGCAAGAGAGGTGTATTCATTTAAAGCCATTTCTTTTTTTAATTTTTTTTTATTTCTGTATGTGTATGAATGTACTGTCTGCATGCAGGTCTGTGCACCCATGTCGTGCAATGCCACGGAGGACAGAGAGGGTGTCGGATTCCCCTGGAACTGGAGTTCTCCTGGAATTGGAGTTTCGGACAGTTCTCGGCCGCCATGTGGGTGCTGGGGATAGAACCTGGGTCCTCTGCAAGAGCGGTCGGCGCTCTTAACCACTAGGCCATCTCTCCAGCCCCCATTTAAAGCCATTTCAGCCTCATTGTTAATATTGCAATACTGTATATGAAAATGCTAAGACTTTTGGAACCATCCAAAGGGGAGGAGATGTGACTCAAAAGATCAAGTATAATATGACTCAAGCAGTCACTGAGACTCTATGACATAACCTAATCTTGCCACTCTCCAACATGCGCCTAACGGTTCTCTTGTCATCGATGTCTGGATCCCCCTCTGGTTCATACATAGAAAGTAAATGTAGATGTGCTGTAACATCTCATCTTCTATGCCTCTGAAGAATCACAACAGAACAAAGTCCAAATCTAATCTCCAAATAGAATTCAAGGCACTTCATAGTCAGGACTTGCCCGAAAGCCAAAAGATTTGGAAAATAAGGTTGTATCTTCACTTTATTTTGTGTACCAAAATCAATTCCAGCTAAATGAAAGATTTTGATTGGTGTAGCTAAGATTTGTAAGCACTAAACCACAAAAAGCAGAGCATTTAAATAGAAAACATCAGTGCTGTGATTCTATGCATTTAAAATAAACAAAATCATGCAAATGAGAACCTTAATGAAAATTTATAGTATTTATGGCAGATATGAAATCAATATTCCATAGAGGAAGACTTGAGGCATAGCTTAGTAAGAATGCACTATCTAACATGCACAAGTCTCAGGGTACAGCCCATGATCATAAAAAAAAAAAAAAGATTGTGGCCACATGTGGTGACACATGCCTTTAATCCTGACACTTGGGAGGCAGAAGCAGGCAAATCTCTTGAGAGTTCAAGGTCAATCTGGTCTAGAGAGTGAGTTCCAGGCCAGTTGGGGCTAAAGGGAGAACCTGTCTCAAAAATACAAAAAAAAAAAAAATTGTGTACATGAGAAACTAACAAGTCCTCAAACAATTTCAAGGCTAAAAGAGCTAGGAACCGGCAACTCCAAAACAAGAATATTGTGGCCAGTAGAAATATAAAAATTTTCAACTCTACCAATAAACTGTATTAAACTTATATTTCTACACAAGTTAAAACAATGGATCACAATTTTTCCAACCAAATTACAAAGTTAGTAATAGAATATGTAATGGTTAATATTATCAACTTCACAGGGTCAAAAATCACCAAGGAGATAGGTCTCTGGGTCAGGGTCTCTGAGTGTGCCTGTGAAGGATCTTGTAGATTAGATTACCTGAGGTTGGAGAGCTACCTTAACTGTGGGCAGCATTGCTCCATGGGCTGAGGTCCTGAACTGAATAAAAAGAGAAAGCATGCAGAGCACTTGCATTAATCTCCCTCTGCTTTTGACTGCAGATCCAGTGTGACTGACCAGTCTTTCGCTCCTGCCAACCTACCTTTGCCTCCTGCTGCCGTGTCATATATACCATGATAGAATGTATGGAACTGGGGCTGGAGAGATGGCCTAGCGGTTAAGAACACCAACTGCTCTGGCAGAAGACCTGGGTTCGATCCCCAGTACGCACATGGCGGCTGAGAACCGTCTTTAACTCCAGTCCAGTTCCAAGGGAATCTGACGCCCTCTTCTGAAGTCCGTGGCATTGCATGACATGGGTGCACAAACCTACATGCAGACAGTACATTCATACACATAAAAAATAAATTAATTAATTAAAAAATAATTTAAAAAGGATGTATGGAACTGTGAGCCAGAATAAACCCTTCCTTGACTTCCTTCCTCTTATCACGTGTTTCATCACAGTAACAAGAAATAGCTGATATAGGGTGCATGCAGGGTATGTAAGGGAATAGAATCACTCAGACTTTTGACAGCATCCTGATAGATATCAGAAAGCAAATGACTTGCATGTCATTTAACTCAGAAAATTCACTTTTATGACCTTTCCCTAAATAGGCATGTGAATTTTTTTTTTTTTTTTGGCTTTTTGAGACAGGGTCGCCCCGTAGCCCCAGCTGGTGTGGAATTCACTATGTAGACCAGGCTAGCTTCAAACTCACAGAGATCAGCCTGCTTCTGCCTCCCAAATGCTGTGGTGGATTAAAGGCATGCACCACCATGCCCAGCGCATGTGAATTTTTTTAAATGCCACTTTTTTTCTTTCTTTTTATTTTAATTTTTGTATGTGTATGAGTGTACCGTCTGCATGCAGGTCTGTGCACCCGTGTCGTGCAATGCTGCGGAGGTCAGAAGAGGGTCTTGGATTCCCCTGGAACTGGAGTTCTCCTGGAATTGGAGTTACAGACGGTTCTTAGCTGCCATGTGGGTGCTGGGGATCGAACCCGGGTCCTCTGCAAGAGCAGTCGGTGCTCTTAACCGCTAGGCTATCTCTCCAGCCCCACCACTGTTTTTCTTGTTGCTTGTTTGTCTATGTTTTGAGATAGAGCTTTGTTATACTGTCCAAAATGGTCTGAAACTCAGCTCATGGCTCAAGTGATCAGCTGCTCCAGCTTCCCCATCAGCTGCGGCTTTCCACAGGTCTCCAGCTATGCACCGTATGCTGAGCTGAGGCATAGCTCTAACTGCTAGGAAGCAAATATTTTAGGATGATGTCAAATTCTCATTCATGTTCACACCTGAAAAGTTTACCAATTTAAGATTAAGACTAAGTTGTAATCAAGACAGGCCTGAAGAGAAGTGAACTCTAGAACTCAGGATCCGGTTATGTTAATACAACTTACCACTAACAAAGTCTCTGTCCATGAGGCTTGAGGGATGGCTCAGTGGTTAAGAGCACTGGCTGCTCTTGCAGAGGACACGGGTTCAATTCCCAACACCCACATTTTAGCTAACAACTGTCCATAACTCCAGTTACAGATTACAGATTCCCTGTAAATGGCGTTCAATGTGGACATTGAATGACATGGGTGAACTTATATGCAACGCATGCAGGCAATACAGTCATACGCATAAAAATAAAAATAATTTTAAAAGTTTCTAAAGTCTCAGTTCTTGCTTTATAGCCAAGGCCAGTTCCCCAAAGGTAAAAATAATCTTGTATCAATATGTAGTTTTGGCATCAATTAGGGTTTTTTTGGCGTCAATTATTTTAACAATGATATCAATGAGTATCAGCAAATTAAATTGGTAACTATAAAACAAATGATCTCCAAATTTGTTCCCATGTTAAACCTAGAGGCAGGCTTTCTTTTGGAATACAACTAACTGTTCTAGAAAACACTTGAGCTTGCATGCCTGCAGTTAAAGATGGTGAATGGAACAAGTAGAGAATTTTTGAAAAAAGACAGGTACTCGAGCCCCAAGGGTCTTCATTCCTCTCCTCACCATTCAGAGCCCCAGAGGAAGCAAATGGCTTGTCTGAAAGGGAGAAGGTGAGGTGGGGGTCAGGGAGAGAAAAAGTCAAAAGAATTATTTGCATGACTGTGGGCAGAGTTAAAGAGGAACGTGGGATGTCTTAACAGCAGCAGGGGGCACTACACCTTGATCTGAGGGGCGAGGAGCAATTTGGGGTTTTACAGAACCCAGCGAGAACTAAAGTGGGAAGAGAGTCTGCCTAGTAGGGACTAGAAACATGACAGGGAAAGGAAGTGAAGGACCAAGCCACAGGAGGGAAGGGGAGAAGCAGCTTCCCACTCACTGGTGGGCCTGCCCTGTATTTCTGAACCATCTCCCTCCCCTCCCCTCCTCAGGGGGTGAAGGGACAACTCAGTTGAGACCCTAGAGGTCAGGAAAACGGGGCAATGTGGCCCCTGAAGTCAGCCTCCTGGACAAGAACAAGGCAGAGAAGGAAGCTAGGGTTTCTAAAAGAGAACACCCAGCAGACCCCCCCCAATCAACCAAACATTTCCTGTACTGTCAGTAAGCCATGGAAATGCAAGAGTATGTCGCATTTCCCCCTGCCTTCTGGTCCTCCTCTCACTAACTACCTGCAGCCTTCTCCAACCACCCTGGTCACTACTCTTCCTCTGTGGTGGCCTAATGAACATATGCCTGTCTTCCCTCCAAACACTTTAAACTTTGCTGTGGTTCTAACATGTAAACTTACGGAGGGAGTTCAGAAATAAACCTCAGGAAGCCAGCCACCTCTTTCCCCGGGGTGTCTCAGAAGTCTGGCGCCTGGTCTGATCTCACTGTTCTTAGGTAAGATAAAAATAAGCAAGCACTGGGCAGAAAGAAAACTCCAAGTAAAACTATCCATTGAAAAGAAAAGATACAAATAATACTAATAAGCCTGGTCCAAAGCAGGTGTACTTGGCTGAGAGTTAAGGATTTATTTTTCTTGGAGTAAAGGCTGACGTTTAGCATTCCAGTTACACTTTACCCCTCCAAAGGGCTTTGCTTAGATGTGTTCCAAGTATGGTAATGCACTGGAGATTTTGCTGAGTTTGAGGTCAAAACCAGTCCTTTTCTGAAGATAGGTATGTAAGACTGTTGTATAGGCTTTGTAGCCTAAACATTGAGCTTAGAGGACCAATGCCTGGTTTATGCTTAGAAAAACTAACAGCTCTCCCTAAGTAAGCTGTAAAAACAGAAGCTGCATTTAGCCAAAGATCACTGCCTTAGACTTCTGTACACCAGCACTCTTTCTTGTGTTCAACCTCCTCAAATACCAGTCCAAGAAAAATTAATAAACTTGGAAGATGTGTTGTTTCTCCAGTGCAGGAAATGTTTTATTTTATCTGCCTGAATTCTGATTACTTGCCAAAGCAGAAGTCAAAAACTTGTTAGCATCTTAGCCCATGTAAGCTCTATCTGAAATTTGTGAGACATTTTTTTCAGGAGAGCCCTTCTATCCCACAACTGAACTCCAGCCCTTCCAATTCTCTCAGTAGGGAATCCTCACGAACCGTCAGTAAGCAGATGGAGCTTTGCTTAAGGAAACCTTGGATTTGTTCTTTTCACACACTGTTTTACACTTTTAGACCCCACTGAGTTGTTTGTACTTGTAAGGTAATATTTATAATCATCAGTAGTCAAAGGATCTACCATGAGTCCAGTACACCTGCTTCACTTCAGATGGATCTACACTCTCAGAAAGAAGCTTTTGGGGTTGTGTTATTGTTGTTGTTGTTTGTTCTTTGTTCTTTTGTTGAATGTGTATGAGTGTTTTGACTGCATGTATGTAAAGGGACCACATTCATGTAGTGCCCCCACAGGTCAGAAGAGGATGTCAAATCCCTGGAACTGGAATTACAGGTTTGTGAGTCACCATGTGGGTGCTCCAAACCAAATCTGTGCTCTGAACTGCTGAACTCTCCAGCCACTCCCCCTGCCCAAAAGAAACTTTTTTAGGGAATTTAAGTAAATTATTCTCAAAGACAGCAACCAAAGACACCTGGAGTTTTGAGGATTTTAGAAAATATCCAAGTGATACTCCTCTAAATGAATACCAAATGGATTCTTCTAACTCCTCCTGGGAAGGGAAGTGGAATGAGTGAAGGGATAGGGAGAAATTAAAGACTTTCTCCCTAAATCCAGGTGCTGAAAGAACAACTCATCTTCTCTGCCCTTAGCCCTCTTCTCCTATAAGGTGTCTCCTGAATCCAAGTCTACCAGGCTTTCCATTGCTCAAGTGATGGCGAAAGCCTGGGATCCTTCATGCCTAGACTATAAAAGTCTGCCAGTTGAACTATATCCATCAGGGCCTGGAACACCCACTCCTTGAACCCAGGGGAGCCAGAGACAGGCTCTTGAGCAATATCTTCCCCTTTCTCAGTAGAATGGGAGAGAAAATATGTTCCACTTGCCTGATCCAGTTCTGTGCAACCTAATGTGAGCAATGAGGGCTTTTTCATCATATCTTCACCACTCCAGCCTTCTTCCCCCAAAAGGCCCGAGATAGATAGATAGATAGATAGATAGATAGATAGATAGATAGATAGGGAAGTAGGTTGGGAGGGAGTGAGGGAGGGAGGAAGTTGAAGGTAGGAGTCAGAACACTGAGAACCTGCTGTCCAGTCCCCACACAAGAATGCCATCCTCTCTACCAGTGGTATCTGGGAGGGCCATCCAGGGAATCCAGGCTGGTGACCACAAGCAAAACATTTGGGAGAAGGGGGAGTACACCTAGATTGCAAGCCCACACACGCCTTTAATCCCAGCACTCTGGAAGCAGAGGTAGGCGGATCTCTGTGGGTTCAGGCCAGTCTGGTCTACAGAGAGAGCTCCAGGACAGCTGGTACTAAAAGGGAGACCCTGTCTCAAAAATACCAAAAAAGGGATAAAACTAAAAAGAAAAATAAGATATTTTTACCTACCTTTCATCCTGTACTTCCTCTGCTGAGTTCTAATATGTCTATTTCACCATTAAGAAAAATGAGGCTCCCCGTCTCCTGAAGAATCCACCTTGGAGTTCAGGTCTGATTCCAGTCCTCACATTTACATAGACAATCCTAGCTGCCTCCTTCCATTGCACTGAGCATGCCCTGTTGGCATTTGTCTAAGAAGAAAGATAGTCTCTGGTATCCTCTGCCTCTAGCAGCCTGAGGGAGACAGCCCAGGGGCAGAGGCAACTTGAGAATAAGGGGAACTTGAGAATGTTGGACAGGAGCCTCCTGAGAAGGTTCTAAATGGGCCTGGAAACTGAAAGGACAGGTGGTCTTTCTCTCCTCTCTCTCTCTCTCTCTCTCTCTCTCTCTCTCTCTCTCTCTCTTAACTTGAAGACACTGGAAGTGAAAAGGAGTATGCCTTTTGCCCACAGTTTACCAGGAGATGGGTACCACACAACTGGATATTCAGCAGAAAGGAGGGAAATCTTCAGGTACCAAAGCCTTCCTTTTCCATGGAGTTGCTTGTTACCATCTTAGAATCTGAGCTCCTTCTGTCTTCCACCCCACCCCCAAGAGTTGATCCCTCCTAGTGCACCAGGGTCCCTCATTCCGTGAGTGGGAGCTTCAAGTCCACCTCTGTCATACCAGTCACTCCAGCTTTGTTCCCTCCCAGACACTTCCAGAGCTGGGCACTGTGTCCAAGCTTCTTCTTTGAAAGAGGAAAGTGCTGCCCCAGAGTCTGTCTCCCTTGGAAGCAACCCTGAGGTATGGTAGCACTAGGCCTAGGATCCTGACTATGTCCCAACACCACTGCCTCAGACCTAGCTGGCATCTCCAAGTATCCTTTGCATCTCCACACATCTTCTCTAATCTTCAGTTCCCCCCTTTCTTTTCTTGGGATGGTGGCCTGGTTTATTCCCATTCCAGCACCTGTAGGAGTTTTAGAGCTGCTTCACAGTAAACTCACTTTCAACCCCATCACTGAGCATTATTTACTGAAACCACTTCTCTTGGCAGGACCCTTGATTCAAAATGGAAGGTATTTTTTAGCCCAGGGAGAGGAGGCCAGCGGGATAAGGAGAGTGCTATCCACCAACCTATTGCATCTTCAGAAGCATTTTGAAAACAAATTTATATTAGATCTGCCAGATCCTTGCCCTGAGCATAGGGCATGTCTGGCTCCACCCAAATTCCAAGCAGCTGTCCCAGACTGCAGTAGCAGAATCCAGTCGTGGTGCAGAGAGTGATGTAAAGTGTGAGGTTGGGAGACAGATCCCCCTCTTATTCCAGCTATCCCTGGTTGAGTGGCACACATGCAGAGTGGGAGATGGAGGGACAAAGGACACCAGACACACTAGGTTGGGGGAATAGTTCTGAGGGAACAGCAGAACCCTCAGTTTCCCAGGTGTCATTAGAGTCCAGAAGGGAAGGTAGACTCCCTTCTCAAAATGACTCTCCAAATGCCTATTTCCATGGCAAATTCAACTTCAAGGGGAAAATTAAAGTACCTCTTTAATACCTTCCAACACACTGAGGATTGGTGGTCCTTTAAGAAAAGTCATTATGTCCTGGCAGTAGAGATTGCTAAAAAAAGAAAAAAAGAAAAAGAAAAAGAAAAGTCATTATGAACAATGCTGAAAGTAAAAAAAATGAATAGTTAAAATTGCATTTAAAAACTCATGGGGCGGGGGGCTGGGTTTGCAACTAGGTTGATAGAGCACTTGCCTAGCAAACCCAAAGCCCTGGGTTTGATCTCAAGCAGTGTGGAACTAGGCGTGGTGACTCATGTTTGTAATCCTGGCACTAGACAGTGGAGGCAAGGGGATCAGAAGTTCACTGTCATGATATGACTACATAGTGGGTTCAAGTCCAGCCTGAAGGCACGAGAGTGTCAGTGTCCCAAAGAAAGAAACACAACTGAGATTAAGGTTACAGGAGACACACACACCCCATGAAAGAAAATCCTTTGGAAAACTTGTAGGGTTACTTATGCTTATTCAGTTAAAATTGAAAAGTTTCAATTAAAAAGGTAAATGGAAAAATCCCAAAGGAGATGAACCCAACATTTAAGGAAAGAATCGGGCCATTATAGGTAGCTGTTTAAGCTTTTGTGTGGGTGTATGAGAATTCTGAATGAGGCAGATGTTCTTTTAGTTCAGTACTAAATTTTTTACAGGTGTGCTTCCTCATAAGTTTTAGTATTATGTGTTAAGGAATGGCGAGTAAAATGTACATATTTACAACATTTAAGGTCATCTTTAACATGTATGCCATTCTCAATTTTTGTCATCTATGGAACTTCATAACTTGGGAAAATTTTGTCAGGTAACTTTATTATAATAAACAAGCCATGTTCATTAATTAAAAAAAAAAAAGAAAAGCCATTATGAGAAGCAAAAGTGGGTGTATGGAATAAAATATCCTGTATCCTGTATCCAACAGGTGGAGGGACTTTGAAGGTCAGGCTTGATTATTTCGAGCGCACACCCCACGCCAAGTCCCACTGAGAAGTCAGCACTACAGCGAATCATCCCCCGGGACTGAGCAAACCCCACGGAGCAGTCTCAGTGTCTCAGAGTCCAGCCTGCCCAGGCGAAGCCCAGCTCTAGGCAAGCTCTATAGCCAGGCTGGAAACCTCAACCTCGATCTCTGAGCTCTGTTTCAAGACTTCCTCTTTACTGCATGGGCTCTGCTTTATTTGTTTGCCAATTTAAACACATTATTTTAGTTCGGACGTTTCCTGCACAGTAATGAGTAAAACGTTTTGTTTGATGGGAAATTGATTGGGTTAACTTTTAATCAATATCTGCTCTCATAGACGCTGCTGCCGCCTTTCACAGTGAGGAAAAGTGAAATACTTGCCCTGAGTCATATACAGTGACTGACCTGTATTGGCAAGACATGACCAGTGATTCTACCCATGTCCAGGTAGCTGAAAAAAGCATTCTGGTTCTGATGTTATCGGTCTATTTGAAGCCTAGGCCAGGAAGAGCCTACGTCAGAGAAGCTTGAAGCATAGAGGTCTGTAGCTCTCCACCCTGACCACTCTGGATCTCTTTTCTAGACTCAGGAACCCCTCTGTGCCTGCAGCCAGCCAAGGCTATAAGCTACAATAGTTGACTGACTTAGTTGACAAAGCTTTCATGCAAGTCAGTTCTGCTCTAACTACTAAACCAGTGAGATAAGCAAAACAATGAAAAAAATCAACACAATCTGTGGTAGGGTCCTAATAGTAACTAGCAAGGCTCTTGAGCTAGATGTGGACTTAGGGGAGGGTTAAGACTCCCTTGGTTAGGGAAAGTCTAAAAAGTTCTCACCCTGGCAGTGCCTCTGGACTTTCTGCCACCCATACTGCCAGATAGCAGCCTGCATTTCGTTCCTTTGATCCAGGGGCAGTGCAGACAGAACCAACAAGAAGGCAGCTCCTTAGCTTCAAGAGTCTCTCTCTCTAGCTTTTGCTGTTAGAAGCAAACAGTGCAATGTGAGGGCTAAGCTTTGCTCTGTCGCTCATAGAACAAAGAAAAATTTAAATGTAAACATAAATACACTACTTAAAAAAAAACAGCTATAGGGGGTGGGGTAGGGAAAAAAAACAGCTATAGGGGGTGGGGTAGGGGAAAAAAACAGCTATAGAATAGCTGCTGGAAACCCTGCAAGCAACCACTCAAAAGTGTCCTCCAATCAAAATTTAATTTTAGATAAAGAATGTAACCTCCCTCTAATGTTAGCAAGTTAGTCACAAGATCAGAGATCAGATGAGGGGAGGACAGGGACCCGGGGGACAGGGTAGTAGTACAATGAGAAAATAAGAATTTTTTATTACTTATTTTTCTAAATGTAGGAGATTATTTATTTGATTGTTACAAAACCTTTTTTATAGATAATTCAAGTCTGAAAACCTGAAAACCCTTTTTTATATGGAAATATGTACATGCGAAGGTAATCACATTTGAATAGGCAAAGTTAAAACTTCAGAGAGAGCTGAGGTGTGGGAAAGCTCCTGGGTGTGTGGCAGGTGGCCAGGAGTGAGGAGACCAAACTCCATCCACTGTCCACCCTTGCTAAATTCGTTGACTTTTCCAAGCCACTTCGGGTTCCTTAGCTGCTCCCCACTAACAGGGGCTTTTGCAGGTGAAGGGGTCTCCTCTTGAACTACCTTTGCCCAGGCTTCCACTCTCTCAGCCCTTCAACTTCTGAGAGCGGCGGGTTTGGGGGAAACTCCGGGGTGGGGGTGGGGGTCTCAGAGTTCCGCCCAGTCTGGGATGCACAGTAGGACCTCTGCCCGCTGTCGCTCCGGCTTTTTTTCTGTTTTCAGCTTAAGAAATGTTGGAAAAGCATCATTTTCCAATTCTTTATGCGAAACATTTTGTTGTTGTTTTGTTGTTGTTTTGTTTCCCCGGTCCCTCTGCTAGAGCTCTCATGATATTTACTTGACGCTGACCTCCTAAGGATAGTGGCACCTACCAGGCAGACTGAGGTATCCGTCTGTTTGTCCCCCGCCGACCGCCCACTCTCCCAGCGCCTGGGGGGAGGGGAGGGGCACGATAGGGATGACTGGGTCTGAGCTGGTCTTCCAGATGGCGCTGATGATAGGTATGAATAAAATAGTGTCTAACTCGTGGGACACTGTTGAAAGACGGCGGTGGGGATTCCAGTCTGGCCTGGGGTGCGCAGTAGTGGGTCTTGTTTTCTCCAGGACCTACCTATACCTAACTTTTCCTTCAAAGACTGTGTTGATTGCCTAGGAGGCGAGTCGCCCTTCCTAACATAGCTCATTTGAATATATGAAAATGTGAGTTGATCTTGGCAAGGCGAAGCTCTCTCCCTCAACCAGAACGTTTTGTCGCCCTTGGGCCAGGCCAGGTGAGGAGCAGCTCCGGCTTAGACATCCGGCTGTGGACCAGCCTGGACGTTAAGAAACCTGGCAGCAACTCCAGGAGCCTGAGAAAGGACAACCCCATGCTTGTTTTGTTTTTAACAAAATCAGCGAAAGCCCTGGCGATGCATCTCTGTGTGTGTCTAGGCTCTTCTGGCCCCGGGTGCGGCTCCGCACAGACTTGGCTAGACAAGGCCGGTCTGGTGGTCCCAGGGCGTCTACCTACTGGAAGTTCGACACCTTGTGTGTCGGGTGAACTGATTCTTTAATGAGGACTTAACGATGCAAATAAATAAATAAATAAATAGGAACGGGATGTGTGAGGAAAGGAGTGTGTGAAGAAAGGGAAGGGAGAAGAGCAACACAAGGACAGAAGTAGGGCTTCCCTGCGGGTGGGGCTGGTCTGGATAGCAGTGGTCCCCACAGGTTAAAGCCGCGGGAGCAGGCGCGACTGTAGCGGGCTGCTGGAGGCACCCGGGCCGCTTCCCCAGCCCTGCGCACCTGACCTGCAAGGGCCTGGCCGCGCGCGCGCGCGCGCGCGCTCCTAGGCTGAGACAGGTCCCACTTGGGGTCGGCTTTGAACTAAGGTAAAGAGGTAAAGAGCACAAGTCTTATTTTCAGGGCGTCTGATTCTCTTCCGCGGGAGGAGGACTTAAGCTTCTTATCTGCTGGGAGGTGGGGCCAGCGGAGGAACTCGGACCACCCGGTACCCAGCGTGGCTGGGCCACCATGATCATGACCAGACCACAGCCCAGAGTTCCGAGGATGGAGCATCAGAGGGGGAGGGGCAGACTAAGGAGAGCACAAGGCGGGGGTGGGGGGGCAGGAAGCCCCAGGGAACCCTGCACAGGTCCTGTTTTTGCCCCACCTTTCAGTCGAGCTACAGAGCAAGGGCCATGGGCATCAAGAGAGCCCACCACCTGGTCCCAAGACAGGATCCTGCGGCCTTTTCTTCCTCCTTTCCTCTGTGTGCCCTCTGCCTCCTGTCTTGTGAATACTGGCGGGAAGGGCCACGTCATGCTGGCAAGAGTAGGCTGAGGCAGACAAGTTGGGCTACTGGACCTGGTGCGGTACCTCCGAGAGCCCACAGAGCAGGCCCAGGGCGTAAGCAGGATAGGCTTCCGTGAGTGGCAGTCTCTTTCTCTAGAGTACACACATAGGCGACAGTGCTGACTGCCCTGGCTTCCTCCAGGCTACCTGGGCCGTTCTAGACTGTGGCAGATGGGTCCTCACACAGGTGACTGTAACCTGGAGTATCCCAGAAACTGCCGGGTGGCTCGTGGCTCCCCTCTCCTGAATTCATCCAGTCTCCCAGAGCTGAAGACAGGTTTAATTGCCCCTGACAACACAGTTTTTGCAAAGTATTCTGTAAGGGCATAAGGATCTGTTTGGGGAAGAAAGTGATAGAAATGAATAGCATTTCTCTCTCTCTCTCTCTCTCTCTCTCTCTCTCTCTCTCTCTCTCTCTCTTCCAAATCAAGGACCAAGCAACCCCGTTGATTCACTTTTAAACCAGGGGAAACCTGACTGGCCTCTTTGTACACTAAGATTTCACATACTGAATTTGTTAGGCGTCCCTCTAAATGCCACCAGTAAAATGAAGAGGTGTTAGTTGTAGCCCAACTGCCACTTTTCTTTCCTTTTGGCTTCAGGCGGTCAACTCTGAATCAAAATCCCTGGCTTGGGAAGGGATTTAATCCAGTCCAGCCCTGGGAAACTGAGGGGAAAACCTGGAGTTCCTACTCTCTAGGACAGGAGGCGCTCTGTTTGCAGGGAATCCCTTGGGCCACGGACTGAGAACATCCGGGTCCAGGCTCTGCACCCTTTATGCACCACCAGGTCTTGGAGTTTGGGAGAAACTTCACTTTGGTCACTGGGCATGAATGCCCCCCCCCTTCAATTGACTTTAAAAAGAAACTAGGTTTGGAAAATAGGCTGAAAGAATATATGACATTTTAATTATCCCCCCACCTTCAAGGTGATAGCCTTCTTACGCCACCACAAGGTGTCACGAATTACTAAGTTGTTGCTAGCCACAGAAAATGCCCTAGTCATGCTCCACTGTAGGAGAGCCAAGAAGGCGTCGGAGAATCACCCACGAAGGAACAAGGAAGCTTCTTAGTCCTGGAAGTCCCCAGGACCAGGCTGAGGACGCAAAGCATCCGTGTACTTTACAAAGGAAACGGAGGTTCTGCTGCTGCTGCTGGAAACTGCACAAAAGTATTAGTTCCTGACACACATCCACAGGTACATTTACACAACTGATGGGAGTGACTTCTAGTCACTGGAGAGGCTGCAGTTGGGGAGGGTTGCCGGCGCTGCTGAGTTGCAAGTGGATTTAATTTCATTCTCATTCCTTTCCTTATAATGTGATGTGCCCTCCCCCCTTCCCCGCTTTTTTGTTGAGAAAGGAATTGTAATCCAATGCTTTTATCTTTTTTATTTCCTTAACTACACATCTTCACCTTCTCTGCTCCCCTGCTGATTTAAGAGATTTGTTTGGTTCAAGGATTTAACGTGATTCTCTTGCCAGATTTCAAGGAAGAAAGATTTAAAAGAACAAAGGGGGGTATCTATTTGGAAGACAAGTAAAAACACATTCCTTCAAATGAGATTAATTACCTTTTTTAAACTTTGCAAAACAAGAATACTGCACACTTAGTCACTTTAGGTTTTATTTTATTGCTTTTTTCTCTACAGGGTGGCACAGCACACGCAGGGTCATACACTCAGTCACATTCATTAAGGACACAAACTCATAAGCACCTTCTCCCAAGCTATTACAAATTCAGTGCCTATCCAACCCAGTCTCTTTGGGTTGTCTCTTTCCCCGGACATGAAGGCAATCATGAACTGGTAGGAGGCACGAGGCGGGGAGAATTTTCTACAGGAGTCCAGGGCCGATTAGGTACAAGGGAGAGCGTGAGGTCCTAGCCAGCTTTTTCATGTTAGAGACGTGACCAGGCACCACTGTGGGCCGCCTCTGGCTCCAGCCTGGCACCTCTTTTAACCATGCTGATGCCTTCCAGAGCCCAGGCCCAAGCGCTCTCAGTTAACCCCAGCGTTTAGGGAGATGTCCCCTCCCCCTGGCCTTTCCCTATCAGAAACCTAATGGTCGCTTCCAGCTCGGTCCCAGAGGCTTTAGAAGGGGGGTAGGAGGAGGAGTTGGGCAGAGAGGCAGGCTCGACGAGGATCCGCCTGCCCTATCACACAGACATCTGCTCTCAGTTTCTTCCTCTTTCTGATCGCTAGATGACAAGGGGAGTGGAGTGGACTGAGGCGGAAAAAGAAGTTATGTCATAAAAATATAAAACGGTGCTGTGACTCACCTGCTCTTAGCCGCAGGTACGAGTTTCGTGGCAGCGTCTCTGTTCTGCTAGCCAGGAGCCCAGGTCGGCCTAACGTCACTCGGCTCGGCTGACTCAGATGACCGGGTTTCTAGTGACTAGGAAAAGTGGGTCTTTTCCCGTTTCTGAAAGCCCAAAGCCCAGGAAGGAGGAAAGGGGAGGGTTTCCCAGGGTTGAACTTTGGGTCAGGAATCAAGAGGGTGGGGGCAGGGAACAAGCAAAGAAGCGGGAGGGCCTACCGACCAGCCGCGGTCGGTCGGGTCCGGAGGGTGGCGAGCGCCTCTGTGGAGAGAGCGCGGGTCATTTAGCGAGCACGGTCCCGGCGCCCAGGCTCCCACGCCACCGCCCCGGCCCTTCTCCGGCTGCACAACTCGGATCTCCAGCCCCGGCCAGTCCGCCCGGCACCGCCTAGTTTCCTTTTTTCCTTTTCCAAAAGGGTTCACACACACAGACACATACCCGCCCCATTTTCCTCTTTCCCTAGCCTCCAGGCTTAAACCAATTACACTGCTTTGCAAACAAAGTGAGGGCCAGGTTTGGGGGAGGGGGCCGGCGGGAGGGGCGCGGGGGGCGCGCGGCGCGGGCGCGGCGGGGCGGGAGGCGCGGCGGCTGGACTGGCGGGCGGCCGCTCGCAGGTGCACCTCGGGCTTTGTAGGTGCGAGCGTCTTTGTGCAGCGGACAAATGGGGAGAGGACGAGGAGGTGGGCACTCCGGCGACGTAAGATCCACATCAGCTCAACTGTACTCGCCTTGCAGAGGCGGCCCGCTCACTTCCCGCGGAGGCGCTCCCGGGCGCCGCGCTTCGCGGCCGCCGCCTGCCCCCGGCGCTGCCCCCTCCCGCCGCGCCGCCGCCGCGCACGCCGCGCCCCGCAGCGCCCGGCTTCCTCCTGGCTGGGGCGGCGCTGGGCCCGCGCGCGCTCCGCCGACTGCAGCCGCCGCGCTCCCCTCCCCCGCCCCGCGCAGCGCGGCCGCCTGTCGCTCGCCACTGGGCTGGATGGTCGGATCGGGCAGGGTGGCTCCAGGATGTTAGGGACTGTGAAGATGGAAGGGCATGAGAGCAGCGACTGGAACAGCTACTACGCGGACACGCAGGAGGTGAGAGGCGGGTGGGCGGCGGGGCGTCCCCGGAGCGGGTGGCCGGGGAGACCCGGGCTAGGTGGGTTCCCGAAGGGACCGAGGCTGGCGGGCTGGGGCGCCTTCGAAGCTCCGCTACATGTCCGCCCGCCGTGGCCCGGGATCCGCCGGCCTCGGAGCCTGCCCGGTGTGTCTTGGCGCTCGCAGCGGGCTAGAGACTTTTAGGAAACTCTGGTCTTTAAAAACACCCGCTCCGGGAAGCACTTGCTTCTGCCCTGCGAGAGCGGGAGCCTGAACCGGTCCCGATAAGGCGCGTAAGCGGGCGCGAGCTGGCACGAGTTGCAAACAACTCCAAGAAAGTCTGTCCTCGCTTACAAGGCGGCCTCTTGGTCCTGCCACTTAATTCGCCGACGTCTTTGGATAAAAATGGGCTGCCATAAAGTTGGGCTTCTTCATAATGAATGATCCCTAAATTTTATAAAACTTGTTCAAAAGCTCTGTTTGGAGAAGAGAGCTCATTCTTCCCTAGTGCCGCTGGGTGGCGCTGGTGTGAACCGAATCTTTTTCCAGAACTCGGGGCCAAGGAACCTGTTTCTCTTCATTGTCCCCTTGGAGGCACGTTTATGGGGCTTATTTTACAGTGTGCACAAATGCACTGAGAGGAAAATCAGGTACACGCAGGACTACTACTTACTAAAACTATTTTTCTGGAAACAGCTGCCTATTGCATCCAAACGTTTGATTACCGTTATTGAAAATGCATATTGAAACGGCTTGGTACAACCTTGGGAAGGGGGAGAGAGAAAAAAAATCCAAAGTAAAAAATATTTCACGATGTAGACTAGAAAGTATAAAATCGGGAAATATCTTTATAGCAATTTCCTTAGATTTATAGTCACAAATTCATCTATGTGTTCATTTGAAAATTCTGTCTTTTTTGTAATCTCCGTATTTAAATCAATTTCTTATGTTTTCAAGTGGAGTTATATTTACTGAACAGAAATTTAAGGACATCGTAGTTGTTAAATTATTAGATAAGTAGTTTTTAAATATTTCTGGGCTCTATTAAAAAAATACAGTAGGTCCTGGCATTGCTATGGATGAGGATTTTCACTTGCTGAAGATTTTAATAAGTGTATAGGCCACTTTCAGGGTGATTTAATTCTGATGCAGAGGTCTTGACCCAGCAGTCAGTGAAGACCTCCATGAAGAGAGCATTCTTACATATTAAAACTGAGACTTAGGAGGTAGAGCGGCAATAAGAGAAAGGGGGAATTTTGATGTGGGAATTTTAAATTATTCCAAACTGCTCATGTAGTTTAAAAGCCCAGTCTTTGAATGTGAGCATCGGCAACGTATGAGTTATGGGGGGGGTATTTAAAGATGTCACCCAAATTTTCAAATGTCAGGGAACTGACTGCAAACAGGTAACAGAATTAATGCAAGCTTGTGAATGGCTTGCAGAAGTGTACATGTAAAGTCACATCGATGTTAATGTATGCCCTGCGTTGAGGCTACTATGCATCACTCTCAGTCTCTCCCATTGTGAACCTTATTTTCAATTTTATCTTTCCAAACCTTGATTGATGCGTTTGCTCCCTTTAAGCCATTACACTTGGTACAAAGTGCAAAACACTGCTTCATTGTATAAGAACAGAAAGCCATCGTTTAGTGCTGACTCTTAAGACAAAGCCTCTTGGTGAGAAATGGATACCTCCAGTCGGGGATCATATGGGCATAGAGGATCTGTTCAGTCAGTGAGAGTTTCATGAGCAGCCAGTCCCGACTGCTGGTATGAACAGCGTGCCCATCAGCCTCCAGTAGGCCTGTGTGGAACCAAAGGATGGTTGTGGAAAGGGAAGAGGCAGAGGGTGAGACCTCAATTCTACTTTCGGAGTTTTAAAGATCATTTGGCCCACAGGCAGTTGTCTAGGCTAGTCTGGGCTGGAGACTTGGGATTTTGCCTCTCCTGGATGAGGCGATGAAGGGCTCCCTTGGAAGCCAGCCCCTGATCCTGGCGTGTAAAACGATTACATATCTTCCCGGGGACATATTGTTCGTGATGGTCAATCTTTCTTGCCTGCTGTGCTAGCCCCCCCCCCCCCCTGCCGCGCAAGCCTTCTCTGAGAGCTGAGAAGTTGGCCCCTGGTAGGGAGTTCCCCGAGCTTTACAGAAATGTTGTCCACATGCCCCAGGGCTCACCCCTGGTCTGCCAAACTCCTGGGCACACCACTAACCCCGCCCTTCGGGGCCTCTTCACTCTGTCTGCTCCAGGCCTACTCCTCGGTCCCTGTCAGCAACATGAACTCCGGCCTGGGCTCCATGAACTCCATGAACACCTACATGACCATGAACACCATGACCACGAGCGGCAACATGACCCCGGCTTCCTTCAACATGTCCTATGCCAACCCGGGCCTGGGGGCCGGCCTGAGTCCTGGTGCTGTGGCTGGCATGCCCGGGGGCTCCACAGGCGCCATGAATAGCATGACCGCGGCGGGTGTTACCGCCATGGGCACCGCGCTGAGCCCGGGCGGTATGGGCTCGATGGGTGCGCAGCCCACGGCCTCGATGAACGGCCTGGGCCCCTACGCGGCCGCCATGAACCCGTGCATGAGCCCCATGGCATACGCGCCATCCAACCTGGGCCGCAGCCGCGCAGGCGGTGGCAGCGACGCCAAGACGTTCAAGCGCAGCTACCCGCACGCCAAGCCGCCCTACTCCTACATCTCGCTCATCACCATGGCCATCCAGCAGGCGCCCAGCAAGATGCTCACGCTGAGTGAGATCTACCAGTGGATCATGGACCTCTTCCCCTACTACCGTCAGAACCAGCAGCGCTGGCAGAACTCCATCCGCCACTCGCTGTCTTTCAACGACTGTTTCGTCAAGGTGGCGCGGTCCCCGGACAAGCCAGGCAAAGGCTCCTACTGGACGCTGCACCCGGACTCCGGCAACATGTTCGAGAACGGCTGCTACCTACGCCGTCAGAAGCGCTTCAAGTGCGAGAAGCAGCCGGGGGCCGGCGGCGGGAGTGGCAGCGGGGGTGCCGGCTCCAAGGGCGGCCCCGAAAGCCGGAAGGACCCGTCGGGCGCGGGTAACCCCAGCGCTGAGTCGCCCCTGCATCGGGGTGTGCACGGGAAGGCTGGCCAGCTAGAGGGCGCGCCCGCCCCAGGGCCTGCCGCCAGCCCCCAGACTCTGGACCACGGTGGGGCCACGGCGACAGGGGGCGCTTCAGAGTTGAAGAGCCCAGCCTCCACCTCTGCGCCCCCCATAAGCTCTGGGCCAGGGGCGCTGGCTTCGGTGCCCCCCTCTCACCCGGCTCATGGCCTGGCACCCCATGAATCTCAGCTGCACCTGAAAGGAGACCCTCACTACTCCTTTAACCACCCCTTCTCCATCAACAACCTCATGTCCTCCTCTGAGCAACAGCACAAGCTGGACTTCAAGGCATATGAGCAGGCGCTGCAGTACTCTCCCTATGGCGCCACCCTGCCGGCCAGCCTGCCTCTTGGCGGCGCCTCGGTGGCCACTAGGAGCCCCATCGAACCCTCAGCCCTGGAGCCGGCCTACTACCAAGGTGTGTATTCCAGACCCGTCCTAAATACTTCCTAGCTCCTGGGACTGGGGATTTGTCTGCCTGGGCAAGCTGGTAGCAGGAAAGAGGACAACCAGCCGTAAACAAAACCACACATACCAAACCAACCACATAGTAAAATCCCAACCATCTTTATTTTTCATGCAGTTTTTTCCCCAGTGCAAAGGACTGTTACTTATTATTGTATTCAAAACTCCTTGCGTGTATTACTATGAAGACAACCAACCCCATACCAACAAATTTTATTTCTGCAAAGTTTAATGATCCACAGTGTATATACAGAAAAATCCTCCTTCCTTGCCCCCTTCCCTTTCTTCACTTTCCCCCTGCAGACACACTCTAGTCTGTGCAGGCAGGGCTTATTTAAAAATGAGAGATGGTCAAGTCTGTAAAATATTTGTTTGTGCTTTTTTTTTTTTTTGGCCCCTCCTCACCTAGGCCCACCACATGAGTTTACAGGTCTGTGGCAATACTCCTACCCCAGTAAGAATTGAGATGATAAAAGAAACAAGTAGACCATGATGGGCTCTTTAAAGTATTGGAAACAGTATCTGCCAATGTGCAGTAAGGTATAAACACAAACCTCAGAGCCACTTGTTTTCAGCTTATATTTCTGATGCATTCACACAGCAGATGTCTTTAAATGAAATACATATATACTGTCTATGGACTTAGTCATGCTCAGATATGTAGACCTCATCCAATTTCCATAACATGTAGAGTCAATAGGTGATTTACATACTACATTTTCAAAGACCAAGTTACCACCTCCCCACCACACACGCTTGCCCTCTCTTCCCACAAATGGCCCTGAGAATCAATCCTTAGGAATCGCCTACTTCCAGAACACTGCTCCTTGCTGTGCAGGGTGCCATGGTCACTTCATTCCGAGGTCACATGTATAAAATTAGCTTCTGTGTATGTATACCATTTAAAGGATTTTTTTCCACAAAAAAAAAGGAATATCGTACATTGAGGAAAGAGAAGTTATAAGAAACTGTGTTTCAAAATTTGGTCCAAGCTTCCAAAGTCCTGATTGTAGCCATTTTAATTCTGGCATCTTCTGCTCCCTTCATTCAGTGTTAATGCACTTTCCACAGTTGGACGTGGTGTTAGTTAGAGCCAAACGGGTTTCATTGTTATTCCTCTTTGCCTTCTCAATGTTAATTTATTGCATGGTTTATTCTTTTTCTTTACAGCTGAAATTGATTTAAATGATGGTTAAAAATTACAAATTTAAAATGTTAATTTTTATCAATGTGATTGTAATTAAGATATTTTGATTTAAATAACAAAAAATAATACAAGATTTTAATCCGTGGAATATGTTCCTGATCATTTGCAGTAAAGGACTTTAAATAAATCAAATGTTAACAAAAAGGTATTTCTGTCATTTTCCTTCACCTAATTAAGTCCAAAACGAGTCTTTTGAATATAGTTTTCAAATTCTGTAATTTAATATAAATGACAAACAGGAATATAATCTGAAACAAATAGTTTAATCTACGATTTAAGTGAACATGTAGCTAGCACCACAAAATGAAAGAAATTCAATGCAAGTGGGTAGATAACTTGACAATATTCCAAGAACTGAGATTTTAAAAATTACTGATTCCAAGTAATGTTTACTTCAGTTTGGGGGAGGGAAGGGGCATACATTTAAGCCTTCTGTGTTCCTTTGAGTATTTTTCTGGTATGAAATTTGATCTTATTAATTCCACAATATATTCTTTTCTAATTTGAGTCGAATGAGAATAAAATATTAGCTGTGGCTGATAAAATTAAGTTGTCTCCCACAGACTCTGAACCCTCTTATTAAAAGAGAAACAAAACTTAGCTGGTAGTTTTGGAGAGGAGGAGGAGAGCAGTGGACTCCTCCTGGAGGCGAAGCTTTGTGTCACTAGAGTATTTCTGGGTAGCTGCTGTTTTGTGTTTTGTGAAGATATGTTTAAAATATTGTTTCTGAGAACTCAAAGCTGATGATTTGTTTGCCATGTAAGAAGCTTTGAAATGCAACTTCACACCCCAGAGTTGCTGGAGATCACAAAATCATTAATCTCCTTTGATAGTAGGCTCGCTTTCCGGTCCACCTATCTCTTTGTAAGTCTTGTTCAGATTGACATCAACAATAACAGCAGCCAGCGGCCTAAGCAGAAGCGGGCCTGCCTGAGCCCTTGTGAGTGAACTCCATCCTCCTCGGGGTTGAACTTGGACAGCCTTTACTTTGATCGCACCACTCCACACCGCAGACAAGATAAAAAAGGATTGTCAGCCGCCTAATTATCGCGTAATTACCTCCTCGGATGAGAGAAGGGTGCCACGTAGCACTTGAGAAAAATCCAGAAATCCCTGATCTGCTCTCTTCAACTAGAGGAAGCAAGAGGGAGGAGAAATAGCTGGCTCGAGTAATTTCCAAACTTAATTTGAAGACCTCAGAAAGACTTGAAGCATTCCCCAAAGAGGAAAAAGTTTTCCATATCAATAGTTGTACACAGAACCGGTAAACAAACGCCAGCAAGACGCGGCCCAAGTCTCGGCTTTTCTCCGGGTCCCCTGAAACCAGAAACTGATTTCTGTGCTGTCCCCCCGGACGTCCCTCCTTCCCAGTCCCCCACCCCACCCCCGCCCAGGTTTATGTTGGCCTTTGCATTGCTCCTTCACTCTTCAGAGAGTTTTCTGGGTTTTGAAGGGGCGAGGTGCTCGAGGTCCAGGCCGCGGTGGTGACCCGGGAGCGGACAGCGAGAGCAGCGGTGGCGGGAGCGTGTTGGCCTCTGTGCAGGGGAGCCAACACCCGGTGGCTCCCTCCCGCTGGGTGTGCTCCCTCCCGCCCGGTGGCTCCCTCCGCCTTGTGCTCCCTGGCCCAGCCAAGCAGTGCAGCCCCGGGAAGAAGCGTCGGGACGCACGCGGGTAGGGGCTGGGACAGATGGTTGCTGGGAAGCAGCGGGCAGAGCAGACCGCAAGCATCTCGAGGTGACCAATGCAGTTAGTTCTTCATTGTTAGAGCATTTTCCCCTCCTAGCGAATAAATCTTCTGTCGAGCCAGAAACCTAAAAGTCAACAAAGAAGGCCGGGCGCCTGTCCCCATCCCGCGGCCCCAGTGGCCAGCCGCTCCCGCTGCGTAATCCCTTCCTCAGCAACCGGGACACACCAGCCACCGAGCGCCCGGGGCTGGGGCGCTTCGCAGGGCCACCAGGAAAACAGCTGTGGCTGCAAGGGCTGGCGGGGACCCTCCAGAGAGCTACGCCCCGGGCGACCCCCGGCTCCTGATTCCCTCCCTTTGGTCTAGGCCAGATTTTAGGAATCTAGCCGGGGTGGGGAGGGGCCGGAAGCGGGTGGCGGGGGTGGGGGTGGGGGTGGGGGTGGGGGTGGGTGGGACGGGGGGGGGGCGGCTTCCAACTGACCATAGAGTAAAACTCCCGAGGCCGGAGGATCCGCCGACTTCTCCACCGGGCAAACTCTCAGAGAAACAGAAAAACATTTGGCTAGGGGAGTGTAAGGCCGGTTGAAGTGAGCCGCAAGGAAGCTCAGCTCGGAAACCTTTCTAAACAGGACTGAAAAACAAAACAAAACAAAACAAAAGACAGCCAAAGATAGATAAAGAAAAAGAAAGGCTCACCAGTTCCATTCCGCAGACTGGAAGCGACTCGGAAGTGTTTGCATATAGAAGGCGGCTCAGTCCGCTTTCCACTGGATGGGCTAAGATAATGTTTAAAGCAAAGATAAAATCCAATTTCCATTTTTTTTTGCTTCTGCACAGCAGATTTGGCTGGTGAAAAATAATATGTCTTGAAAACAAGCAAAATCCTAGTAAAGTTCTCAACTTTTGTTTTCATTTTTAGAAGGTGGATTTCGCTGGAACTGTAAGAAACATTTTTCTCGAGTTTAACAGTTTTTAGTAAGCCGAAACTAAAGAGAATTCCAAGAGTGATAAAAATCACGTTGTTTTGGCATTTAAAAAATTGATCTGGGTTCCATGAAAATGCTTATTAAATTTCTTTACAAAAACCCCCGATCAATAGACATTCTTTTCATTGCAGACGAAAGTAGGAGACCTGTAGCCCAAATGAATTAACCTTTCCTCAAGATCAATTGGTTTTCTGTTGATCTAGCAGTAATATTGTAGACCATTTGGCTATAATGTATTTTAATGTGACACCTCAATATGTCAAGAGGAAAAAAGCTTACTGAAAAATAAAATTGCTTAAATTATGTAGTAGCTATTTAATAACGTTAAGTTGTCTTCAGAAATTAAATGTTTGCCTGTGTTAAGTGTGTTTTGCAACTAACTGCAATTAAGGGACTGCCGGATAACTTTAAAATAACTGAATGCAAAAATGTGATTATTATAAACTACCCTGATCTAAATAAGCTGAAACTCAGAATTATAAATTCCCTAACTGAAGGAGTATTTAAACCTCAAAAGATTCCCGTGGGAGTAAGAATGCTAGAAAACTAAATAGCTTGGTGGAGTTTATGACTCTATTGGGGAGAGAAGGTTTTCAAAAGTAGTCACCCAAGCAAGTTTTATTTCTACCTATGGTTACTGTTTCGTGTAACAAAATGACTTTCGTGTAACAAGAAATGACTTTAAATCATCTTTTTTCTTCCAAACAGTCAAGCACGGGGCGTAGTGACTCCATTGGTGTGTCTCATTTTACTTCCCAGCCCGGCTTCATTCATTGAACTTTGCACCCCTGGGGTGTCAGCGTCCCTCCTCTCTCTCCAGCCCTTCTACTGAGCATTATGGGACTGGATGGAGAAGACCCTTGAAATTCAGTTTTCACCAGCAAAACACACGCATTTTCCAATTCCGAACACCTGACAAGGGGGGAACTTCACACTTGCTACCTTTCTTTTTCTATCCCGTTCCCTGGGGGGAGATACACACTAATAAAGCGCCGGTTTCTCTCCTTAGCTCCGGGAGGGAACTGAGGCGCCCTCATAGATGGCATCCCAGGGCATTTTGGAGTTCTCTAAACACCAGTGGACTTAGAATTGAGAGGTAGGGTACTGTCCCTCAGAATCCAGGAAGGAAAGGGCTGAAGTGGACTTGTGCTTGGGACCCCAGAATCCAGGTGAGACGCTAGTCAAGGCTGGTGCAATCAGTCGGAATTGACCACTGACACCCCGGAAAGATCCAATTCAGAGTTCTACCTGTAAGGTTGCCTTCCACTTCCCTCAAGTCCTGTTAAAGATTACACACCAGCCCTCCCCCAACCCCCAGCCAAGAGAAACCACCTGGAAATCCCCCCTTCGCCCCATGAGTGGCCGGGAAGTAGGAACAAAGCGTGAACTGGGAGCGCCCAAGGTTTCTCCCCCTCTGCTCTAGAGTTTGTTATTCCTTCGCTTGTCTAATCACGTTCTCATGCCAGGTTCTTTCTCTGACATTGAGGAGTTATTTTAAAGCATCAATTTAATAAGGAAAATGTAAGGGTCTCTGCGGAAATTTGTTTCATTTATAGATTTTTAGTTTAAGGGTCCGTTTCGCAGGACTGAAGGAAGATGTCCTCCAACTGCTGTGCTTCCCAGCGGTGATTTTCTCTGCACTGACTAGGTGGCTGGAGCATTTCGGGGGAGAATTTATTTGCCTAGCTCTAGCTGACACGGGAGCTCTGAGCTTCGCCCCTCAGAGCCCAGCAAGAAACTCCCCAACCCAAAGTCCGCTCGGTTGCGAACTCCAGCTCCCCGGGCGCCCTCGGCTTTTGTGGAGGCGGATTCTGCAGCTGGGTCTGTAGGGAGCGGTGCGATGGGCAGACCATTGTCCAGGTTTCCCGGCCTCTCTCGGGAGTCAAGCAACCTTCTTCCAACATGCGCTTCCTTTGTGTTCTGCCTTGCTAAGAATCTATGGACTGGCGGTTAACCTGGATCCTTGGGGAGGTGGAGGGGGTCGGCGATGGGAGGGCAGTGAAGGGAACTGAAGGGTTTGGGAGGGTGGCCCTCGGCCTAATAGCTCAGATGAGGTCCCAGGGTCTGGGAGAACGAATCCAGGTGGGGCAATGATCCTTCACATTGGAGCAGTGAAAATCAATTTAAATGCCCGCAGCAAATTTTGTAACAGGTAATCCAGTGCTAGAGCAATATCTGGGACTTGGGGCCCGGGGCCCTGCGAGGGCAGCCCTTCGCCCCCGCCCCCACCACCGGGAGGCGGGGGCTGAATGTCTACATCCCAGGCCTAGCCAAGGCCTGGGGCCACTCTAGCCAAACCATTCACTTTCGATGCTGGGCTCCAGGGCTCAAAAAGAACGGGGGGCCTCCTGCTTCCCAAAGGTTCCTCTGAACCCGGGATCCCCTGACCGCTGCACCCAGATGGCGCCAGCAAACGCCGGCCTCTGCCCTGGGAGGGGAGGCCCCGAGGGCCCCGGCCTTGTGCGCAGCCCCAGCCTCTGGACCAGCATCCTTCCCGCCAAGCCCGCGGTGCACCCGCCAGACGGTGCCCGGTGCCCCAAGACATATGCTGCCCGCAGGCCGCGCGGCCCGACGTGCTGCTCCGCGCAGAGGCGGTTCCCAGCTTATCAAAAGCTAGGCCTTTCTTCAGCCTTATGGGCCTCGAGGTGAACAACAATGCTCGGGCCCCTTCACTTCAAAAGCAGGGATGTGGGGGTGGGCTCCCCCAGAGAATTTTTTTTTTCTCCTCGGCCTTTCATTTCTGATTTAAAAAAAAAAAAAAAAAAAAAGGGCAGCAGCAACTCCAGGCCCCGGCAGCCTAATGCCCTTTGATGGGGATTGAATTCATTATCTCCGATAACGCAATTGTGCTTGGCCAACGAAAAGAGCAAAGCAGGGCTCGAGGCCGCCCGAGGGGCCCGGCAGGGCGGGGCGGGCGGGCCTGTCGGCCAGGCGGGGCGGGCGGGCCGGGCGCTCCGACAGACCCGCACCCGCTCGCAGTTCAGCCAGCCAGCCTGGCTGCGGCGCCCCGAGAGGGGACGCGGGTCTCCCGCATCCCGCAGGCCTCAGGCGCCGCAGGAGGAGGGGGCGCCCTGCAGCGCCCCGTTTGCTCTCCCGCTCGGCCTCCCGATGCCAGCCTGCGCTGGCGTCGGGCTGTGGCCCCGGAGCGCCCGGCCCATCCTGACCGCGCCGCGTCACCCGCCGCCCTCAGTTCCCAGCCAGCTTCCCGGCCCTCCAGGCAGAATCTCCCCATTGGCTTTCATGCTAGACGTCCTGGAAAGGAGAATCGGCAGCCTGGGCGGGGGTTGGCTAGCCCACAGGTCCTCCTTTCCAGCCTCAGAAGTCCGGCTTGGGGCGCCCAGCGCCACCTCCTCTGCACCTGGGACACCGCCCGCTGCCCGCTGCACGTGTCTGCTCAGTGGCTTCAGAAGCCGCCCCTGCCCTCCAGCCCCCTTCAGCCCCCTGCTTTTCCCGCTGCTTTTCTAGCCATAAATTATCGAATGCCTTGACCTTGTGCATGTGCGAGTGTGTGCATTTACGAGAGAGAGAGAGAGGGAGAGAGAGAGAGAGAGAGAGAGAGAGAGAGAGAGAGAGAGAGAGAGAGAGACACTGACTTTGATCCCTGTGAGTCCCTATCTAGAGTGCTTTTTGTTTTGTTTTTAGGGGATAACACGTTTGACTGTCTCAACCCTTAAGCAGTCCACTTTTCCCTTAAGAACACACGTTTTTGTATGTCTTTCATATACAGACACCCAAACACGCAAATAGCTGTGCTGATTTGGAGGAGCATCCACAAAGCCCGCCCATCTGCAGGACACTTCCCACAGCAAGGAAGCAATAAACCCAGAAACCTGCTAGTTTGGGGTAAACTTAGAAAAGCATGTCTCTGTTCGATTTAAGACTTCCAGTCAGGTCTGTCCTAGGCAGGAGGTACAAGTTCCTACCAGGAGGCATAGGTACTTTGCACGAATTTATCCCCATGGAACTCATACCACAACCTTCAATGTTTAGGTCTGAGTGAGTGCTGGGAGGAAAAAAAAAAATCCACTGTGGTAGATAAGATTAAAAAGAAGTTAACTCTCCTCCTCCTCCTCCTCCTCCTCCTCCTCCTCCTCCTCCTCCTCCTCCTCCTTTCTTCACCTCCTTTCCTAATAGAGCAGCTTCCTAGATGTAGTTCATATTAAAACACATTTACTTTTGTGGTATCTTTATGGTTTTCATTTACTTCACAATATGCAAAACATTTACCTTGAAGATATTCTGGATGTTTAATGAAGAAGTATAGAGAACAAAATTTTTTGAGAAAAAAGGCTTACAATGTAGCCCAGACTGGCCTCTGACTTGCGTAATCCTTCCCAATGCTTGGATTAACAGTGTGTGCCAGTACATCTAGCAGAAATTCCATTTTGTGTGTGTGTGTGTGTGTGTAAGTTTTAAACTCCAGGTACCAGAAGTTATTTAAAAAGTGACTTCTGGGGGCTGGAGAGATCGCCTAGCAGTTAAGAGCACTGACCTCTCTTGCAGAGGACCCAGGTTCGATCCCCAGCATCCACATGGCGGCTGAGAACCGTCTTTGACTCCAGTTCGAGGGGAATCTGACACCCTCTTCTGACCTCCTCGGCATTGCACGACACGACACGGGTGCACAAACCTACGTGCAGACAGTACATTCATACACATACGAAAATAAATAAAAATTTTTAAAAAATGACTTCTGGACAGTTACCCTCCTTTTATTAACTTATTAAAAATAGGTTTGAATCTTGGTGACAAGTTCATTTGCATATAGTGCAAATTACTTCATTAATGAAATGTCTTTTGCAACATAAAGTGGAGGTTTACTCTTTGTCTTGAATTGTGACTTATTTTTTGCACCTGTGATGGATTGTTGTGCTTCCTTCCACAGAAACTACAGGGCACTCCTGTGGTTTCATCATGTAAACAATTTGTCTGGTGCCAGAGCGTGAGCACACACACACACACACACACACACACACACACACACACACTATTATGTACCTTCAGGTGAGCCAGGCCTCATAGGATGGGAGAATTACAAACTAAAAGACATTACAATTTTCATGTAGATGTCTTTGGCTATGGAACAGAATCAGGAGAAAAGGAAGTATAAACCATTCCAGGAAAAACAGGAAGTTAATATTATGTAAAGTGCAGTCCCCAAACACACTTTAGCCTTGATAATCACTGACTCGTGGACCATCCGTACAGTGAGAGGAAAGACCCAGTATGTCTTCTAGTCCATTTATCCCACAAGACTCCTCCCCTCAGAATATTCTGAAGCCAGATCCAGCATAGATCTCAGTAGTGAGAACTGAAGGACATGCACTTCTTGAATTTATCCATGCAAAGAAGAAATTCTACATTTATGGTATGAAAGGTTTCAGCTAACTGAATTCTTCTGATATTAAAGTGAACTTGGCTTATATTTCAAGTGTGCCTCTTTTGAGTATGTCTTTTTATTGTCTCAAACTGTGTCAGGTACCCAGCTTGTCTCCTTCAGCTATTTATTTCAATTTATAAGCCTTTCATTAGTTCCCACCTAAGACTAATTCAAACAAAGTACTCCCAGTGGGGAGACACCCTCATTGTTGTAAGTGTATAAGCATTTTCTTTCCTTCTTTCTTTCTTTCTTTCTTTCTTTCTTTCTTTCTTTCTTTCCTTTCTTTCTTTCCTTCCTTCCTTCCTTCCTTCCTTCCTTCCTTCCTTCCTTCCTTCCTTCCTTCCTTCCTTTTTGAGACAGGGTCTTGTAACCCTAGCTGGCCTGCCTGGAACATGATATGTAGACCGACTGGCCTTGATCCTAAGAACTGGCATTAAAGGCATGGGCCACCATACCAGGCTTAGGACTTTCTTTTTAAAACATGTAGTAGGTTAAAATTTAAGAAATAAATATAAAGGCCACTTTGGGCACTGATTGATTTATTAAGAAGAAATATAGTCTCATGCTGGAAACATTTCATAGTATTTGTTACTTGTGGCTCGGATATACATGTGGCCTATCAGGAATATGTATGGCATTATTTTACATAGTAAGTAGCCCAAGGCAGTTTTTTATAAAAACTTAAGAAATAAGTCTTCTATTGGTTAATTGTGGAGATCTCGAGACTGGAGAAAGCTAAACTATGAGCTGGAGAGCTACACTACCAACCCAACTCCTAGACTCAGAACTGGACTTTGGGCTTCTGACAGCTGGAAGGATTGACTTGCTTTCGGTGTAGTGACCAATAGTCAAAACCCAGACTACACCTGCCTTTGAAGTTGCAACATCTCTACAGAGTCAGGCAATTAGAGGAATTGTTTATTTCTTTTTTAAAAATTTTTTTATTTATTTTTGTATGTGTATGAGTGTACTGTCTACATGTAGGTTTGTGCACCTGTGTCCTGCAATGCCGCAGAGGTCAGAAGAGGGTCTCGGATTCCCCTGGACTGGGGTTCTCCTGGAATTGGAGTTACAGATGGTTCTTAGCCACCATGTGGGTGCTGGGGATCGAACCTGGGTCCTCTGCAAGAGCAGTCAGTGCTCTTAACTGCTAGGCCATCTCTCCAGCCCCGAGGAATTGTTTATTTCAATTCATGGTGGCAGTTATAGTCACAACAGTAATAGACTAAGTTAAGTTGGGAGAGAAAATGAAAGCACTGAGAAATGAGCTCCATCCCATTCCATTTGCCTAGTTTATCTTACAAAACTAAGATAGGTGAGAGGTTAAATTGGTATTATAATCAAAGTGAAAAGATGTAAGACCCCAGATGATTCAAAGAGCAACATTAAGAGATCGTGTACTAATATTAAAGCCTATGTAAGTCCATTGACTATAAGATTGCAAAGATATTATCTTCCTCGAATTTGGTGTTGAGTCCTGAGACAGGCAAGTTCTGTTTCCTGATTATATGATGTATCAACTGATAGTTGAGTTCCATTTAACACAATGAGCACAATTTAAAAGGTATTTTTAGAAATCCAAAATAAAGTAAGGTTTCCCCTCTATGTCCCCAACTGCAACTAGAATTTGTGTTAAACATATTTTAAAGTGTATTTACTTACAATTATTTAGGGGGGTGATTTTTTGAGACAGGGTCTCCCTGTAGTCCTAGATGGCCTGGAACTTGCTATGTTCATGGCTGGCTTTGAACTCACAGTGATCTGCCTGCTTCTGCCTCCTTAGTGCTGGGGTTAAAGGTGGGGGCCACTCAGACCTTTTGTGAAACAAGCTCTCACTATATAGCTGAGGCTCTGCCTCAAGTTCACAATCCTCCTGCCTCAGTCACAGAAGTGTTGGGGTAACAAGCATGTGCCACTATGCTGCGTGGTTTCGCCCACAATTATTACTAGATGGTGCTGTTTGTGGAATAAGCTGAGCTCTTAAGAGTAAGCAGAATTTAACATTGAGAGAGTAGAACAGCCTCTCTAATTTAGTCATCCTCAGCAAAGGAAGAGTCCTAGGAATTCACAAGGCTCCCTCTCTGTAGATACAGTTAGTCAGTGACTTGAAATAGAAAGGCTACTCAACTATGAAATTCTTTTCAACTATATTTGAGATTTTTTAAAATGGGATTTGTAACAAGGGATAGTAAATAATTATTACTATGCTGTGATAAACAATAATAAGGCATTTTTTGAAGGAACAGAGCACAGGGAGACTGTTAGGGAAGTGTTATGGACAGAAGTGTGAGCTGAGTGCTGCAGAAGACCCATAGCGGAGTCCGTGGAAGGGCTTCAGTCAGGGGAGTGAAAGATGGGCTAGAAACAAATTAATGGCTGGGGAGAACTACTCGGTGCGCTGAGGAAGGGCCTGCCATGGAAAGATTTGGTGTCGTCATAGCAACCGGCTCAACCCTACTCCCCCTGAAGCCCATTCAGCTCTGAGCTGCCGGAACACGTTTTTAATTAAAGCGTATAAAAGTTGTTTTGTAAGGACTTCTCCTCATCTGATAGATTTCAAAATGGTTAATCAGGCTTCATCTCCTTTTGATGCTCACAGAGCATGGGACGGGCTACGCCATGCACAAAATCTGCTGCTGTTGCAGTTGCGCTGCCGCTAAGTGAGTTGTCTCTCCATCACACCTAGTGCCAGGAATGGCGAGGCATCTAGTAATTTAGATACACGTAAACAGAATTCCAGAGGACCGGGGACTCTGTTTTTTTTGTTGTTGTTGTTTTGTTTTTTCACCACTGGTGTCTGGAAGCGTTAATCTTCTTTGCTCTGGACTGTCTTCAGGAAGTATCTTGCCTAGCTGGGGTTCTATTTAGCTTTAGAGGGTGGCAATATTTTTTTTTTCCCCCCTTGGGAGTTGCAATCCAAAAAACAAAATAAAGGTTACAAATGATTTATACCAAATAGTATTTAACCTAGCATGAGCATTCCATTAAAAAGATTTGCTTGAACCACACATGTAAAAAGATGGTAACATATTCTGGCTTTCAGAGACTAAGAAGACTCCCACTCCTAAATCCTTGTTAAATTCACTATATACAGCGAGAGTGGCACATTTTCCTTGCAAATAGATGACTTCAATGAGAAACACAATTTTTTTTTTTTTTTTTTTTGTGGAGTCACTGAACAGCTTCTTAGGTGACTGAAACCTTGTCAGGGCCTTTTCATCTCCTTCTCTCCTAATCCTTGCTTATGATCTTGTTTATAACTTCATGAAAAAAGATGACACCAACCCAGCCTTCATTTGATCTGGTGGTGGGAGAAGTCCTATTTCCCCAACACCTTATACCCAATGACCAATTTTACCAAGTAGCAGCACTAAATGAGGTCACTCTAACCAAGGAAGGCTGAGACACCAACCAGACCACTTTAGCTGGCTGTGGTGGCACATGCCTTTAATCTCAGCACCCAGAAGGCAGAGGCAGTCAGATCTCTTTGAGTTCCTGGCCAGGTGTAGCTACCCTGCCCCACTCTGTCTCAAAAAATAAACAAACAAAAAAGATCCATTTATAATTGTTTTCAAGTCCAGATAATAACAAGGTACCTGGAAAAAACACAAAATAGCACAGATTTCTCGGCTTTTAGCTTCTTTTGAGTTAAGATTTATGAGAAGGGGCTGGAGAGCATTGGACAGCATTGGTAGCTCTTACAGAGGACCTAGATTCACTTTCCAGCACCCACATGGCAGCTAACTACTATCCATAACTCCAGTTCCAAGGGAATTCGAGGCCCTCTTCTGACCCGCATGGGCATTGCACAACACAGGTAAAGTTACACACATGCAAACAATATACTCATATGCATAAAATAAAAATAATATTTCTCTTAAAGATCCATGAAGATATCCAACCCTTTCAGCCCAACAACAGTTTCTAGTTCAAAGTTCTGTGTTCTGAACCTTCTGCAGCCACTGTCCACAATCCCCAGCCCTTCTTAATTGAAATGCCCAGTTCCCATTGGTGTGTGGTCTCTCTTATTTCCAGCAAGCAACCAACCCAATTTGCTCAATTACCATTGTGCTCCTGATGGTTTGGCTAGAGGACATGGACATGTTCTTTGCTCCTTTGTTTCATGGCTTCAATTGCTGTACAGCTATTGGAAGTTCATTCCCACTTTTTAACAAAACTTGTCTACACTGTATTCGATGAACCCATCCATGTATTTAAAAAGCAGCACATTTTAGTAACAAGGCTCTCTTCCTAACTTTAATTTTTTTTTACTTTTACTATTCAGGTTTGAATATCATATTCATCATTGATCCATCCCTCTTATTGCCCATATTATCGGCAGTTGATTAATGTGCCGGGTCAGTACTGCCCTACTCCACCTACACACTTTCCTCCCTTACTTTTCAAAGATCACAGTTTTAGAACACAGTATTGTCCACCATTGATAAAATAGCCTCCAGACCCTCTTTGGTTAATTCTTGTCTGTACACATTTTCTAGTCCAACTTTCTGAATGAAAGCTTTCAGTGAATACAGATAAGAACTAATCTCTTAAGGCTAAGATTTTTCACAGTTACATGTGAGTAAACAGCAGGAGTTTATCTCCCCATTGGAAAGAAAAATGCAGCCTTAGGCTGCAGCAGAGGATAAGGAAAGCAAGAATGACCTGGTTACCACAGGATCACAGCCTATGGGTTGATCGAGATGTATTTGAAAAACATAAGTGAAGTTCATGTAGAAGATTCTAAGATATGGAGGAGAACTAAACCATGGCTTCTGAAGGGTGGTTTAGACTGAGAATGTTTGCCACAGCAATCCTTTTTTAAAAAAAAAAATCTTATTTTTATTTTATGTATATGCGTGTATTGCCTGCATGTAGTTAAGTACACCTCCATTGTGCAGTGCCCAAGGATGTCAGAAGAGGGCATCAGATTCTCCTGGAACTGGAATTACAAATGGTTAGCTCCCATGTGCATGCTGGGAACCAAACCTGGGTCCTCTGCAAGAGTAGTGTTCTTAACTGCTGACCCATCTATTCAGCCCTCAGAATAAAAAAAAGCATTTCTGTTTTATTCTGGATCATCAAGTTGTTTCAGTCATGTGTGACAGATTGGCATGTGTGTGTTTATAGAGGACAGAATTAGGGTCAGAGGGTAGAAACTAGTGGATCACAGATTAAAGTCCATATGAAAACAGACCAAGCAGTTTCCTCAGGAAATGGTGAACCAAATAACCATTTGGAGGAACCTTTACCAAGTTAGTGCTTTATGTCCTCCAGTGCCATTTGACTTTCAATTATAGCATCTACGAGTGTTCTGAACAAGATGCACTTTTTAACTTCATGTATTGCGTTTTTAAAAAGTCAAGATTCATTTCTCTCTCTCTTTTTTTTTTTTTTTTTTTTTTTTTTTTTTTTTGTCTTTTTGAGACAGGGTCTCTCTGTAGCCCCAAAGATTCATTTCTCTTAACTCGTATTTTTACCCCAGTCGCGGTCATTTCCTCCTGGATCCTCATGATTCTTTCTTGTGACCACTTTCCTGCTGGGGATTGATTGAGCTTTGGGCATTGATTACACATTGCTGGTGTCTTTTTTACTTGAACAACTTAAATGATGTGATTTTATGTTTCCGATTTCTGTTTCTATGACAACTGAGCTATTAGTCTCATTCTTACTATTTCATATTTGTATCTTTTTTGTTTTGTTTTGTTTTGAGACAGGGTCTCCCTTTAGTCCCAGCTGGCCTGGAGCTCACTATGAAGATCAGGCTGGCCTTGAACTCAGAGATCCACCTGCCTACCTCTGCCTCCTGAGTGCTGGGATCAAAGGTGTGCGCCAACACACCCAGCTCATATTTGTATCTTTAAATTTTGTTTCTCCTCTCATTCACGTTTCTAGTAGTCCAAGGGCTGGGTCATCTCTGCTTCCAGTTCTGCTGACAACTTTATTTTTATATGTATTTTATTTCTTTTTTCTTAACACATCTTTAATTTTTAAAACAGTAAATGCTAGCAGGGCGTGGTGGTATACGCACTTAGGAGGCTGAGGCAGAGACAGGCAGATCTCTGTGAGTTCAAGGCCAGCCTGGTCTACAGAGCAAGTTCCAGGCCAGCTAGGGATACAGGGTTTGCTGAATAGCTTTAGTATCAACTTGACACACCTGGGTTGAGGGAGCCTCAATTGGAGAATTGGCTCCATTGGATTGGCCTGTGGCCACATCTGTGGAGTATTGTCTTGATGGCTGAGCAGTGTGGGAGGACCCAGCCCACTATGGGTGGTGCCACCCTGGGAAGGTTGTTGTATACCGTGTAAGAAGGCGGGCTGGGCATGAGCCAGAGGAGCAAGCCAGTGAACAGCACTCCTCCATGGCCTGTGCTTCAGCTCCTGCCTCCAGGTTCCTGCCCTGAGTTCCTGCCTTGGGCTCCCTGAGTGATGAACTGCAACCCAGGAGATGTAAGCTGAATAAACCATTTCCTCCCCAAGTTGGTGTTGGTCAGAGTGTTTTGTCACAGCAATGGAAGACAAACTAGAACAGAAATTGGTACCAGAAGAGTGGGGTATTGCTGTGACAAACCTGACCTTGGTGTTTTGGGGAAGGATTGTGGAGGCATTTGGAATTTTGGGCTGGGAAGATCATTGAATACCTAAAAATTATTGCTGTGGAGCTTGGAGCAGTTTTGCTGAAGGATTTGTAGAAGATGGAGGCCTGGCTTGTGAAGTTTCTAGTTTCAAAGGGAAGCAGAGATCATCAGGACTATTTAATCTGTGGGTTCTGGTCAGCTGGGGCTGAAGAATCAGCTGTAAGTAAGAAGAGACCAGAACCTGAAGTGAATCCTCTGTTGTACTGGGACAACTGATGCTGGTTAGCTGGGGCTGAAAAATCAGCTATAAGTAACAAAAGCCCAGCATCTCTGTGGTGAAATCTTCTGGGAAGAATTTTTTTAGGGTCAAAACACAGAAGCTGTGTTCTAGAAGGGGCCTGAGCCTCCATCTCAAGCCAGAAGTAGGACTTGGTTGTGTGTAAGGGTCTCCTACATGGTTCTGGTGTTGAAATTTGAGGGGGTCACAGAGAGCAGCCGAGGCTTGGCACTGTGAGAGGCCAGGAAAGACCACTGGTGGAAGTGCACCTCGATTGCAGTGAAGACCCCAGGATTGCAGGGGTCATGGAGAGAAGCTGAGGCTTTGCACCAGGAGAGGTCAGAAGAGACCATTGGTGAAGGTGCTGCCTCAGTTTCAGTGGCGACCCCAGCTTTTTGGAGATGCCAGGACCATGGGACGACCACCAAGAGCAGCGGCAGGTGTGGAATGGAGTCGGCCTGGGCCTGCGAGATGAGCTGTGTGTGCCACGGATGGCAGAGTCAGAGAAGGGGAGCTGCCGAAACCCTTTGGAGCCCAGAAGATCGTGAGTGAGTCCCAGGTGTCCAGCCTTGAGCTACTTTGCTGGACTTAGGTTTTGTTTGAGAGTGCCTGATTCTTCCCTTTGAAATAAGACAGTACTTGTTTTGGATTTTACAGCAGCCCACAGTTAAGAGACTTTTAATAGACTGTGAACTTTTAAGTGTTTGGACATTTTAAGGACTGTGGGGCTTTTAAGGTTGTACTGTCTTAGGTTGTGATTAATGTTAACATCATACTTTGGGGATAAGAACTGGAAAGGTGGTGGTTTAATAGTGATGTGTTTTGTGTGTCAAGTTGACAAGGGGTCAATTGTGCTGGATAGCTTTAGTGTCAACTTGACACACCTGGGTTGAGGGAGCCTCAATTGGAGAATTGGCTCCATTGGATTGGCCTGTGGCCACATCTGTGGAGTATTGTCTTGATGGCTGAGCAGTGTGGGAGGACCCAGCCCACTATGGGTGGTGCCACCCTGGGAAGGTTGTTGTATACCGTGTAAGAAGGTGGGCTGGGCATGAGCCAGAGGAGCAAGCCAGTAAACAGCACTCCTCCATGGCCTGTGCTTCAGCTCCTGCCTCCAGGTTCCTGCCCTGAGTTCCTGCCTTGGGCTCCCTGAGTGATGAACTGCAACCCAGGAGATGTAAGCTGAATAAACCCTTTCCTCCCCAAGTTGGTGTTGGTCAGAGTGTTTTGTCACAGCAATGGGAGACAAAGTAGAACACAGGGAGACCTTGAGTCAAAAAGACCACAAAACAAAACAAAACAAAAACCAAACCCAAAACAGTAAATGCTAAGTGTTACATATAAAGATCAGTAAAGCCTGAGGTAAATATTCCAAACAGGATTCTTCTCTTTCTATTAGGCTATTCATGTGGAATTTGTTTTGTTTTGTTTTGTTTTTTGTTTTCGTTCTTTTTGAGACAGTCTCCCTGTAGCCCCAGCTGGCCTGGAGCTCGCTCTGTAGACCAGGCTGGCCTTGAACTCACAAAGATCCACCTGCCTCTGCCTCCCAAGTGCTAGGATTAAAGGCGTGTGCCACCACGCGTGGCTCATGTGGAATTTTAGTAAGTCTTTGAGGTAGACCAGCTTCTATTGTTGCCATAGGTAGTTTCAGGCAAAACAAACTTGAGATTCCTCCAGTGGTGTCCTGAACTGTCACTCTGTGCTTCGTGTAAGGTCTGAGGGCTGGAGAAAGCGTTCCTCAGTTTCCCTGATCCTCCCTCAGAATGTACAAGTTCTCCTTGCCAACAGAGTGGGAATCTCCTTTCCACATTTATTTCCTCCTCCAGCAGTAGATAGATGTTACCTGATACTAGAGGCAAGCTTGCTGGTGGAAAGAAACAGGGCCTGTCAACAAGCTGGCTCCGGTCCCAGTCTCAGGCAGGTGGTATGACTGAGTGTCCACCAGTGCAGACAGTCTCTGCTCCTCTCCAGAGGGGAGGCCAGAGCACAGGTGGCTTTTCCTCTCTCACTCTAAATCCTACATTTATTGGTAGAATATTAGATGTGAGTCTTATATATGTGCATTTTTAAAAAGCTACTCTACTGAGATATGTCCTGTATTTTTCCTAGAGTCTCTTGATTCAGTGGTATATATTTCATTGGCTTTAGAAATATTCTAGTCAGTATCACCTAAAGTATGGAAGTTAGCTTACATTTTTCTGACTTGAGACACCAAGCACACATACAATAAACCTTATACCATATCCCACATGTCTTTTATGTTTCATAGATCTTTTTTTCATTCTTTCTCTTCGGTTTTGACCTGTCCCTATGGTCTGTATCTCTGTTCTTGAGTCCACTTTTCAAATGTTTCTACTTTGCTACTTTATCTATTGAAGACTTGATTTTTTTTTTTTTCTGTGAAAGTCCCACTAATGTAGCTCAGGCTGGCTTCAAACTCATATTTCTCTTTCTGCACCTTTTCTGGTGTTGAGATTAATGGTGTATACCATAATGTCTAGGTAAATTGTTAATTTAAGTTCATATATATATATGTATATGCAGAATCTGATGTATCTGATGTATTGAGCTATCCTCAAATGACTTTGAACTCCTAACCCTCCTGCTTCTACCTCCCAGGTGCTGACATTACAGTCATACACCATAGCAGGATAAGGCTGTGCTGAACATCAAACCTTCATCTTTATGCATGCTAGGCAAGCAATCTACTTACTGAGCTACATCCTCAACCCTCAATCTTTATATATTATTAGTTCTAAGAGTCTCAATAATGTCTGCATCTGATAGCTACAATATTTGTATAACTTGTGGGTCTCTGTCTATTTCTATCTCTTTTATTTTCTCTTGAGTTTTAGTTCTTTCCTTTTTTTGGTATTTTTGAGGCAGGGTCTCCCTTTTAGTACCAGCTGTCCTGGAGCTCACTCTGTAGACCAGGGTGGCCTTGAACTCACAGAGATCCACTTACCTCTACCTCCTGAGTGCTGGGATTAAAGGCGCATGCCCCCATGCCCGGCTTCTCTTGATTTTTAATAAAGTTATTTTCTGCCATGTATGGTTATTTTTATTGAATGATAAATACTATGACAAATAGAAGCTCTTGCAGATACTATCTTAAAGAGATTTAATTTGTTTTGGATGACAGTTTGGGAAGATTATTTTGATGTAGTTGAGGCTGATTTGGTTATAATTTATCCTTACTAGAATATAGCTGTTCTAAGATGTAAATAAAAAGTTAAGTTTTGGCTGCATGTGGTGATGGACACCCTTAATCCCAGTACTGAGGAGGTAGAGGTAGACAGATCTCTGTGAGTTCAAGGCCAGCCTGGTTTGCACAGTGAGTTTCAGGCTAGCCAAGGCTATATATTGAAAGACTGATCTAAAAAAAAAAAATTCCGAGTCTCTCTTTGGAGAGACTTCTGATTTCTATCTTCGTGGACTGCGCGACTAACAAATATTCTCTTTAATTTTTTACCTTCTTATGTTTTTCACTCAGTTTCTTTGCACTTTTTCAGAAAGTCTAGCCTCTTAGAAATCAATAGGTGGCCTAGAAAAAAAAATTACATAGAAAGTTGGTCCCAACTGTCTGTAATACATTTAATTTTTGCCCCTCATGCCATAGCTACTTAATTAACCCTGAACTCCATTTTCATTTGCCTTAGCCCAGAGATTGCCACAAACTAAACAATGCTTCATAATGCCATCATTGAATCAGCAAACAGCCCAGTAGGAATCACAGTGGATGCAGCCTCACCTTGCTGGGATTTCAACATCTCTTAGGACCTTGGTCTCTTGGGCCCTGGCTGTGCTGCTGTTCTCCAGAAGTTTCACATATTGTTCTCTTTTACTTTGTGTTATGTCCAAGTTTTATAGTTATTCTCAGGAGATGAACTAATAAGATTCTGCAAATGTGATATAGCCAGAAGCAGAAAATATTTCCATGTTATATTCTAAACTTAGTCCTTACCCATCGAGTCTTGGTGATTTTGATGAGATCTTCTTAATTACCTTGTATTCAAGCTGCAAATTCACTTCTTATCCATATGTACACTGGCATATATTTGAAGTCACAGTTATGATAGCATTTTATTTTTCTGTAAACTTTGGTTGATTAGTAAATAAAGACCATCTGGTTATATATTGTAATTCTAGAGGAGTTTAAGATCTTGGTACTATTTAATCTAGTATGTTTGTTTTACCTAAAGGGCAGAAAACCACAGGCTAACATCATCATGAAGAGCAAATGTTCACACTTTCAACACAGCTCATTGAACAGGATTCCTATTAGAATTTGTAAGGTTTGATTAGACAATATTGAAAATGGAAGGATCTCAGAGAGGTGAAAAGTTACTTATACATTTGACTCAAATGAATATAGTAGTTAAAAGTTATACAGGAAATAACCTAGATATGATATAGTATCACCCTTCCCCCAAGTGAATTCTAAGCTGCTGGAAGTGAGAAAATAGAGTGTTCTAGAGGCTAGAGACATTTAAAGTTTGAATTATATTTGTGTGTGTGTGCGTGTGTGTGTGTGTACCTGTGTTGTAGTGTGCATGCCATAGTGTCTGTCAGAGGAGTCTGTTCTCTCCTCCTACTATGTAGGTCCCAGGGATCAAACTCAGGTTGTCAGGCTTAGGAACAAGCACCTTTACCGGCTCCATTGGCTGGAGAAACACTTTAAGATGCAGATTTTTGACAAATACTAAGGATAAGAAGTTAGAAGAGTAAAGAAGATGTGGAAGTATGTGAACATTTACATTTTGTTATATCTACTGAGATGGAGAAACCAGAAAAGCTGTATAACCAGATTCTCTCTTCTGAGGTAACACACGTAGTATGGATTGAAAAAGGAAGTCACTGGAGTTGAGTGAACATTTTTAGAAGGAAGTTATAGAAAGGTCACTAGCTACTAGACGAGGTGTAGTTGTTAACTGAGATTGTGAAACTCAAGAATAGGAGGAAAAAGAATAGAAAAATTGGGAAACAAAGACGTTTATAATGCAAAGATGTAGATATACCCCTCCTTCAAGTGCTAAGCACTTGCAGAAAGGATTCATGTCAGTGACATTGTATAAGTGGAATGCAATTATTCACTAACACCCAGGAGGAAATAAGAAAGCACTGCTACCATCAGCATGTAATTGTGCTATGCAATATGAAATTTCTTATTAAATCTTGGCAGTAACTAAAAGCAGTTAGAAAGCAATTTCCTGGGAAAGTAGTCCATATCTGCGTCTCTGTTTCCACATTCACTTTTTCCTTTAGTGCAATCTGGATTTTGTTTCTCATTTCAATGAAAATCATTTTGGTGAAAGTCATCAAGGACTCCTTAATTTGAAACCCCAGTTGAACTTAACTCAAGCACCATCCCTTCTGCAAAGTCTTTGTCAAGCTTAGAGACACAGTAAGATCTCTTTTTCACCTGTTCTGCCAGATCTTTCTGAAACTATTTCTGCTACAGCACATACTCTACTGCTTTATAACTATTTACAGCTTTGAGACAGGTCTCCCTGTAGCCTCAGCTGTCCTGGAACTCACTCTGTAGACCAGGCTGGCCTTGAACTCACAAAGATCCGCCTGCCTCTGCCTCCCGAGTGCTAGGACTAAAGGCATGTGCCACCACACCCAGCTTTTATTTATGATCTTATCTAACAATTTTGTCTAGCAACATTAACATGTGAGGACAACTTGTCTTTATTTTTTTGAACATACATATACATATATTTTGTTTAGTTGTTTTTTTTGCACTGCTGGGCTTGGACTCAGAGGTCTTGTGCATCCTAGGAGAGTTGCTACCAGTGAACTGTAGTCCTCCACTTTTGATCATTTTCGTTTTGACACAGGTTTGCAAATACTGCAGGGTTTACTAACACCGATATAAATGGCAGTTTGGAGTTATCCTTGGTTCTTTCTGTTCCACTTGTTTCCTTATTCCTTAACCACTTGTTAGATTATTTTTTTCCTACCATGTACAAAGCTCATGTTTTGCATTATTTCCTTTCTGTTTATCATCTTTTTACCCTCATGCTTAAATTTTCATTTATCTTATTATCTTTCTTATCTATCACCATACACACACACATATATATTCATATATATATATATATATATATATATATATATTTATGTGATGATGATCTACCACTGAGCTACCTACTTCCCCAGTCCTAGGTTTCTTTGAGACAGGGTTTTACTTGAAAAAGGCTCTACTTGAATTCATAATCCTCTTGCTTCTGCCTGCTTAGTGGTGGGATACAGGTGCCATCACAACTAGCTTGTTTTTTGTATTTTATTCATTTTTAATTTTTTTTTTCGTATGATGTATTGCCTATATGTATGTAAGTGCACCCATGCCATGCAGTGCCTGCAGAGGTCAGAAGAGGGCATCAGATTTCCCTGGAACTTGAGTTCTGGATGATTGTTAGCCATCAAGTGGGTTCTGGGAATCAGACCTGGGTCCTCTGCAAGTGCAGCCAGTGCTGAGCCATCTCTCCAGCCCCACAGCTAGCTTATTTTGATAACTGTATTTTCACAAAAGACATTTTTATGACACCTTATATTAGAAGTGTTACTGAATGATCTAATTATTTAACTATCTACATAAACTATGAATATATTCATCTAAAATTCTCCTTGGAAAAATTTTAGGGCAGGAAGGCAACAAAAGGTATAAGGGCATTTTTTTAAAAGAAATTTGTATTAAATATTGACCTAACACAGTGCAAAGGAAAAGAAAACCAAGAATTTAGTCTAAAAGGTAAAAGTCTCCAAATGGTCAACTTACTGCTCCATGTTAATTTATAATTTCTTTTCGTTTTAATTTAATTAATTTTTTTAGTTAATTATTATTATTATTATTATTATTATTATTATTATTATTTGAGACAGGGTCTCCCTGTAGCCCCAGCTGTCCTGGAACTCACTCTGTAGACCAGGCTTGAACTCACAGAGATCCTCCTGCCTCTGCCTCCCAAGTGCTAGGATTAAAGGCGTGCGCCACCACGTCCAGTTTAAAGACTGATCTCAGCCAAGAACCATCATGTGGGTGCTGGGAATCGAACCTGGGTCCTCCGCAAGAGCAGTCAGTGCTCTTAACCGCCGAGCCATCTCTCCAGCCCCTATTAATTTCTTATGTGTATGAATGTAGTGTGTGCACGTAGGTTTGTACACCCATGTCCTGCAATGCCTCGGAGGTTAGAAGAGAGTGTCAGATTCCCCTGGAACTGGAGTTAAAGACAGTACTTAGCCATCATGTGGGTGCTGAGAATCGAACCAGGGTCCTCTGCAAGAGCAGTAGGTGCTCTTAACTGCCGAGCCATCTCTCCAGCCCCTAATTTAATTTATTTTTTTTATGTGTTTGAATGTACTGTCTGCATGCAGGTTGGTGCACCCGTGTCGTGCAATGTCGCGGAGGTCAGAAGAGGGTGTCAGATTCCCCTGGAACTGGAGTTAAAGAAGGTTCTCAGCTGCCATGTGGGTGCTGGGGATCGAACCCGGGTTCTCTGCAAGAGCAATTGGCTCTCTTAACCGCTGGGCAATCTCTTCAGCCACCAATTTATAATTTCTTAAAAAATGCCTAATATCGGGCTGGAGAGATGGCCTAGCGGTTAAGAGCGCCAACTGCTCTTACAGAGGACCTGGGTTCGATCCCCAGCACCCACATGGCAGCCAAGAACCGTCTGAAACTCCAATTCCAGGAGAACTCCAGTTCCAGGGGAATCTGACACCTTCTTCTGACCTCCACGGCATTGCACGAATGGGTGCACAAACCTGCATGCAGACAGTACATTCCTACACATACAAAAATAAATAAAATTAATAAAAAATTTAAAGCCTAATATCCCAGGTCTGGAAGACACAGGGCCTGTGCCCTGGGGCAAGGGTAGAAATATGGCAGTGGGCACCAGAGACTGCTAACCGGAGCAGACATGTAGGCCTGTCCCCATGGCAGGCCCTCATTTGGCTCCAGAACCTGTAGTTAATGGTCTGACCAGTGTATCCCAGCTGTGCAACTAGCCCTGGTAGCCTTGGGCATTTGGTCTCCACCAGGACTTTCCTCGTGGCATGGTTCAGTCCGCAGGGAATCGGTGACATCTGGTATGACAAGGGTGAGGCTCTGGATGCTATGCTGGGGTTCCCGTACTGCAAGCTGCCATAGTCCTACTCACTAACCCTGCCCTACATCTTGGTGCAGTGATGAGCCCCAGCCAGGAGACCAGCTGTGTGCTTCCAGTGAGTCACTGCTGCAGGGACGCTGGCATAGCAGTCATGGGGGCAGGGACAAGACCCCACTGAACAGAGTGTGGCTGCTTCAGGCCTGGGGTTCCCAGCAGGGTCAGGTATTGTCCTTAGTTGGGAAGGCCAGAGGCTTACAGCCTGCCTGGGGTGCCCACAGACACCCAAGGGCAGCCTCAGAGCCCCACAGCAATGAGCCTCACAGAGAAGCCCATATACACCACAGAAATAAGGCAGAACACTGATGAAACCGAGGCAGTGGGCATAAGAAAGTACTTTGGAGCCTACAAGAATGTTGACAGCATACTGACAGGGGACAGAGGCTGCAGGTGCATATGAAATTAGGCTGCAGGCACACAGGAAATGAGACTACTTTTCTGACTGAGATAATGGCAGACAAATTTGAAGGACTGGGGTCCAGGGTTGTATCGTCTCCCACACATTCTGGCTCATTCCACATCTGCTTCAGGTAGAACGGGGTATGACGAGTCAGTAACGGCCTGGCCTGGCCTGGTCTGGCCTGGCTCTGGTCCCACAAGGCAGAAGAAAAAAGTTTTTGATATCAGAGCTCTCCTGCATGAGGCAGAGGCAGGCGGATCTTTGTGAGTTCAAGGCCAGCCTGGTCTACAGAGTGAGTTCCAGGACAGCTGGGACTACAGGGAGACCCTGTCTCGAAAAAGACAAAAACATATTACAAGGTCTTAAATTCTAAAATAATTAGGAAAATCTCTTAGCATTCAGCTCTTCCTTTTGTCAGGTAGATTAGGAAACAAACCATTTAGAGAACGTTACACATGCTGATGATTTTAAAGCAACAACCTGTGAAATATGGGCCAGACAACCATACTACACAAAGTCAAATCAAAATTAGGTATCATGATTCAAAGATAAGTTTCTTTANATCACCCTTCCCCCAAGTGAATTCTAAGCTGCTGGAAGTGAGAAAATAGAGTGTTCTAGAGGCTAGAGACATTTAAAGTTGAATTATATTTGTGTGTGTGTGCGTGTGTGGTGTGTACCTGTGTGTAGTGTGCATGCCATAGTCTTGTCAGAGGAGTCTGTTCTCTCCTCCTACTATGTAGGTCCCAGGGATCAAACTCAGGTTGTCAGGCTTAGGAACAAGCACACTTTACCGGCTCCATTGGCTGGAGAAACACTTTAAGATGCAGATTTTTGACAAATACTAAGGATAAGAAGTTAGAAGAGTAAAGAAGATGTGGAAGTATGTGAACATTTACATTTTGTTATATCTACTGAGATGGAGAAACCAGAAAAGCTGTATAACCAGATTCTCTCTTCTGAGGTAACACACGTAGTATGGATTGAAAAAGGAAGTCACTGGAGTTGAGTGAACATTTTTAGAAGGAAGTTATAGAAAGGTCACTAGCTACTAGACGAGGTGTAGTTGTTAACTGAGATTGTGAAACTCAAGAATAGGAGGAACAAGAATAGAAACATTGGGAAACAAAGACGTTTATAATGCAAAGATGTAGATATACCCCTCCTTCAAGTGCTAAGCACTTGCAGAAAGGATTCATGTCAGTGACATTGTATAAGTGGAATGCAATTATTCACTAACACCCAGGAGGAAATAAGAAAGCATGCTACCATCAGCATGTAATTGTGCTATGCAATATGAAATTTCTTATTAAATCTTGGCAGTAACTAAAAGCAGTTAGAAAGCAATTTCCTGGGAAAGTAGTCCATATCTGCGTCTCTGTTTCCACATTCACTTTTTCCTTTAGTGCAATCTGGATTTTGTTTCTCATTTCAATGAAAATCATTTTGGTGAAAGTCATCAAGGACTCCTTAATTTGAAACCCCAGTTGAACTTAACTCAAGCACCATCCCTTCTGCAAAGTCTTTGTCAAGCTTAGAGACACAGTAAGATCTCTTTTTCACCTGTTCTGCCAGATCTTTCTGAAACTATTTCTGCTACAGCACATACTCTACTGCTTTATAACTATTTACAGCTTTGAGACAGGTTCCCTGTAGCCTCAAGCTGTCTGGAAACTCACTCTGTAGACCAGGCTGGCCTTGAACTCACAAAGATTCCGCCTGCCTCTGCCTCCCGAGTGCTAGGACTAAAGGCATGTGCCACCACACCAGCTTTTTTATGATCTTATCTAACAATTTTGTCTAGCAACATTAACATGTGAGGACAACTTGTCTTTATTTTTTTGAACATACATATACATATATTTTGTTTAGTTGTTTTTTTTGCACTGCTGGGCTTGGACTCAGAGGTCTTGTGCATCCTAGGAGAGTTGCTACCAGTGAACTGTAGTCCTCCACTTTTGATCATTTTCGTTTTGACACAGGTTTGCAAATACTGCAGGGTTTACTAACACCGATATAAATGGCAGTTTGGAGTTATCCTTGGTTCTTTCTGTTCCACTTGTTTCCTTATTCCTTAACCACTTGTTAGATTATTTTTTTCCTACCATGTACAAAGCTCATGTTTTGCATTATTTCCTTTCTGTTTCATCATCTTTTTACCCTCCTGCTTAATTTTCATTTATCTTAATTATCTTTCTTATCTATCACCATACACAACACACATATATATTCATATATATAGAATATATATAATATCTATATATTGATGATGATGATCTACCACTGAGCTACCTACTCCCCAGTCCTAGGGTTTCTTTGAGACAGGGTTTCTACTTGAAAAGGCTTCTACTTGAATTCATAATCCTCTTGATTCTGCCTGCTTAGTGGTGGGATACAGGTGCCATCACAACTAGCTTGTTTTTGTATTTTATTCATTTTTAATTTTTTTTTTCTGTATGTGTATGCCTAATGTATGTAAGTGCACCCATGCCATCCGTGCCTGCAGAGGTCAGAAGAGGGCATCAGTTCCCCTGGAACTTGAGTCTGATGATGTTAGCCATCAGTGGGTTTGGGAATCAGGACCTGGGTCCTCTGCAAGTGCGCCAGTGCTCTTACAAGCCATCTCTCCAGCCCCACAGCTAGCTTATTTTGATAACTGTATTTTCACAAAAGACATTTTTATGACACCTTATATTAGAAGTGTTACTGAATGATCTAATTATTTAACTATCTACATAAACTATGAATATATTCATCTAAAATTCTCCTTGGAAAAATTTTAGGGCAGGAAGGCAACAAAAGGTATAAGGGCAATTTTTTTAAAGAAAATTTGTATTAAATATTGACCTAACACAGTGCAAAGGAAAAGAAAACCAAGATTTAGTCTAAAAGGTAAAAGTCTCCAAATGGTCAACTTACTGCTCCATGTTAATTTTAATTTCTTTTCGTTTATTTAATTAAATTTTTTATTAATTATTATTATTATTATTATTATTATTATATATTTATTTGAGAACGGGTCTCCCTGTAGCCCCAGCTGTCCTGGAACTCACTCTGTAGACCAGGCTTGAACTCACAGAGATCCTCCTGCCTCTGCCTCCCAAGTGCTAGGATTAAAGGCGTGCCCACCCCGTCCAGTTTAAAGACTGATCTCAGCCAAGAACCATCATGTGGGTGCTGGGATCGAACCTGGGTCCTCCGCAAGAGCAGTCATTGCTCTTAACCGCCGAGCCATCTCTCCAGCCCCTATTAATTTCTATGTGTATGAATGTGTGTGTGCACGTAGGTTTGTACACCCATGTCCTGCAATGCCTCGGAGGTTAGAGGAGTGTCAGATCCCCTGGAACTGGAGTTAAAGACAGTACTTAGCCATCATGTGGGTGCTGAGAATCGAACCAGGGTCCTCTGCAAGAGCAGTAGGTGCTCTTAACTGCCGAGCCATCTCTCCAGCCCCTAATTTAATTTATTTTTTTTATGTGTTTGAATGTACTGTCTGCATGCAGGTTGGTGCACCCGTGTCGTGCAATGCCCCGGAGGTCAGAAGAGGGTGTCAGATTCCCCTGGAACTGGAGTTAAAGAAGGTTCTCAGCTGCCATGGGTGCTGGGGATCGAACCCGGGTTCTCTGCAAGAGCAATTGGCTCTCTTAACCGCTGGGCAATCTCTTCAGCCACCAATTTATAATTTCTTAAAAAATGTAAAGGCTGGAGAGATGGCCTAGCGGTTTAAGAGCGCCAACTGCTCTTACAGAGGACCTGGGTTCGATCCCCAGCACCCACATGGCAGCCAAGCAACCGTCTGAAATCCAATTCCAGGAGAACTCCAGTTTCCAGGGGAATCTGACACCTTCTTCTGACCTCCACGGCATTGCACGAATGGGTGCACAAACCTGCATTGCAGACAGTACATTCCTACACATACAAAAATAAATAAAATTAATAAAAAAATTTAAAGCCTAATATCCCAGGTCTGGAAGACACAGGGCCTGTGCCCTGGGGCAAGGGTAGAAATATGGCAGTGGGCACCAGAGACTGCTAACCGGAGCAGACATGTAGGCCTGTCCCCATGGCAGGCCCTCATTTGGCTCCAGAACCTGTAGTTAATGGTCTGACCAGTGTATCCCAGCTGTGCAACTAGCCCTGGTAGCCTTGGGCATTTGGTCTCCACCAGGACTTTCCTCGTGGCATGGTTCAGTCCGCAGGGAATCGGTGACATCTGGTATGACAAGGGTGAGGCTCTGGATGCTATGCTGGGGTTCCCGTACTGCAAGCTGCCATAGTCCTACTCACTAACCCTGCCCTACATCTTGGTGCAGTGATGAGCCCCAGCCAGGAGACCAGCTGTGTGCTTCCAGTGAGTCACTGCTGCAGGGACGCTGGCATAGCAGTCATGGGGGCAGGGACAAGACCCCACTGAACAGAGTGTGGCTGCTTCAGGCCTGGGGTTCCCAGCAGGGTCAGGTATTGTCCTTAGTTGGGAAGGCCAGAGGCTTACAGCCTGCCTGGGGTGCCCACAGACACCCAAGGGCAGCCTCAGAGCCCCACAGCAATGAGCCTCACAGAGAAGCCCATATACACCACAGAAATAAGGCAGAACACTGATGAAACCGAGGCAGTGGGCATAAGAAAGTACTTTGGAGCCTACAAGAATGTTGACAGCATACTGACAGGGGACAGAGGCTGCAGGTGCATATGAAATTAGGCTGCAGGCACACAGGAAATGAGACTACTTTTCTGACTGAGATAATGGCAGACAAATTTGAAGGACTGGGGTCCAGGGTTGTATCGTCTCCCACACATTCTGGCTCATTCCACATCTGCTTCAGGTAGAACGGGGTATGACGAGTCAGTAACGGCCTGGCCTGGCCTGGTCTGGCCTGGCTCTGGTCCCACAAGGCAGAAGAAAAAAGTTTTTGATATCAGAGCTCTCCTGCATGAGCGGGGCAGGCGGATCTTTGTGAGTTCAAGGCCAGCCTGGTCTACAGAGTGAGTTCCAGGACAGCGGGACTACAGGGAGACCTGTCTCGCAAAAAGACAAAAAACATATATATATATTATATATATATTATATATATATATATATATTATTACATACAGGAGAGCCTCCTGATATCAGCAATAGTTATCTGCCAAGGAGTGTTGGCCAGAGATCCAAGCCCCCCCCCACCCCAAAAAAGGCAAAGGATTATTGCCTGTAAACTGGGATACCTGCAAAAGAGAGGTGGTAAGGCAATGCTGTGTTGAAGACCTGATTAAGCATGGAAAGATTGTATTGAGACCGCATTGGCAAAGTGTACAGTTGGTCTCTGGCAATATCAGACAGTGTTGCAAAGGCCACTAAACCAATAAAGGCAAATATAGGTCTCCTTGAGTCAAGCAAGTCTCCTCCGTAGCACCAGCTACACCTCACCTGCCTGGAAATACTGTGCAGCAGAGGCAGCCATGTGCCTGTATATCCCAAATCTAATTGGCTATTGGCTCTCCCCTTGGAGAAATAACCCATGGCTGATGCCACAAGCTTACATCCTCTACAGGTTAGATGTTATAAGCCACAGTAAGACCCTGTCATATTTAACAGGGGGGAAAATTGTAATTCATGGATTAACATATCCAAACATGTGTCTATGCTAAAGTAACCTACCATAACTATTAGTGCTGCTTAAATACCTATATATCTAATTGCTTGTTCTTCATTAGTAGGATCGAAAGGTTATTCCTGGACAAACTGTCAGCCCATGAAAGGAAACAGCCAGAACTGACCAGAGTCCAAAACGATAGCTCCAGAGAAAGTAGGCTGTTTTGCTTCTCGTCCACCTGTGCCCCTTTTCTAAGCCTAGGGAACAATCTGCGGAAGAGGGGGCATGGTAGAATGTAAGGGCTGTGATTGGGGTGAATGGTGAAACTACAGCAATATAGTCTGGACACTTATTTGATCAACTTGATTGTATATACGAGCCCCTCCAGCTGGATGGTAGGACCCTTGGGCTGTGTGGGTTTGGGCAAAACTGCTTGCAAATTGGTTTTACATGAAGGATGCTTGTACTCATAAATTATTACTTATTGTTAAAAAATGAAATAAAAGAAAGTAAATATATTTAAAAAAAATAAATAAAATTAAAAAAAAAAGAAAAAGGTTTTGTTTGTTGGGCATGGTGGTGAACACCTTTAATCTGAGCACTTGGGAGCCCAAAGCAGGCAGAACTCTGAGTTCCAGGCCAGCCCCATCTATATAGTGAGTTCCAGGCCAGCTGGGGCTACAGGGAGGCCCTGTCTCCCAAAAGACCAATTTTTTTGTTTTATTTCTTTATTTTTATTTTATGTGTTGAGTGTTTTGCTTGCATGTATGTAAGTGCACCCATGTCATACAATGCCCATGGAAGTCAGAAGAGGGCATCGATTCCCCTGGAACTGAAGTTATGGTTTGTTGTTAGCCTCCAAGTAGGTGTTGGGAACTGAACCTGGTCTTCTGCAAGAACAACCAATGCTCTTAACTGCCGAGCCATCTCTCCAGCCCTTGAATTTATAATTTCTATCAGAAATATAATACATATTATAAAGTTAAATAACAAAAAGTATATAATCGAGTATTAACAGATAGTAGATAAAAGCTTCAGTGACCGTAAGAGTTGGTCAAAGTAGAGCTAGTGGTAGGTTCAGGTGGGGAACACTGATACTCTGAACTTGATATTACTTATGTCATTGTTAAATGCTCTAACTATATTAGGTAGGGCTGGAGAAATGGCTCCGCAGTTAAGAGCACTGGCTGCTCTTGCAGAGGAGTCAGGTTCAAATCTCTGTACCCACATGGTGGCTAACACCCAGCCATATCTCCAGCTCTAGGGGATCTGACACTCTCTTCTGATCTCCACTGGCATTGCATGGCATGGTGCACTTACACGTATGCATGCAATACGTTTTTACACAGAAAATAGAATGAATTTTAATTAAAAAAAAAGAATTTCAGAATTAACATGTTATGTAAACTACTCATTTCTAAAGAAAAGTATATAATTTTCACAATTTTCTTTTTTTTTAAATTTATTTTTGTATGTGTGTGAATGTACTGTCTGCATGTAGATTTGTGCACCTGTGTTGTGCAATGCCATGGAGGTCAGAAGAGAGTCTCAGATTCCCCTGGAACTGGAGTTCTCCTGGAATTGGAGTTACAGACAGTTCTTAGCTGCCATGTGGGTGCTGGGGATTGAACCTGGGTCCTCTGCAAGAGCAGTCGGTGCTCTTAACCACTAGGCTATCTCTCCAGCTCCTCACAATTTTCTTAATAGACTTCTTTTCTAAGATAAAATTTAAACTCAGAGAAAGAAGCAAGGTTTGGAACTGGGAGAGTTAAAAACCTTGAAGCAGAAGTAGCTCCATTTAGATAAGCTAATAGAAGGGTGGAGCTCAGGAACAATACACTAGAGTGCTTTTCTTTCACAGATCTTGGTTCAAATTAAGGTTAAATTCCAAAGGAGGATGTGTTTTCCCCACGTGGAGTCTTAAAGGACATGCCTTTGTTTCCAACTTCCCAGGGAAGATATATGTTGACACAAACAAGGCATTTCATAATAAATTCAACTTTTATAGAGTGACTAATGCCTTGTGACGATAAGGTAGACTCTCAGTCACCTGTGCTTAATCCAGGCTGAAGAAGTTATGCCAAAGGCATACAGATAAACTTTTTTCCTTTGGAGAGGAAGGCAGAAACTTGGTGGTGAGCAGAGAGAGACTTGGGGTTTAGTTCTGTTGGAATGCCTCTCCTCACTGGGAACCCAGCTTAGCATTTATGTACTTTGGAAGGACAAAGAGGTTGGGTAAGCCTGCCAAAACTTGAACCTGTTTCTGGGAACCTGTTAGTAGGTCAACAGTTATAAATTCAAGGGAAAGTGCAAAGTAGTAGCAGATACTAGAAATTTGTGGTCTGGCCTACAGATAGTTATGTTAAAGCCTGCATACTATTTCTTTTATATCTTAGGTGAGGGAAGGGATGTCAGAATATCAATATCAGTCTCTACAGCCAGGCCTGGGTGAGAGATGGATGTGGGATAGGAAATAGCACAGAAAGAGACAGTCCTTTTCTCTGCTAGAAATACTGTACCATTAACAGAAACAGAAATCTTTAGAAGTTTATTTGGGATCTTGTTAATAACAATAGCTTATTAATCTATCACCTTCTCTAAGGAAGACAAATAGCTTATGTACGTAAACAGCACTTTCTTTCCCCTTTCTTCTTGCTACATTATTATTTATTAACCAGGGGTACAATTCTGAAGTCTTTATTCTAGCAAAATGTCTCTGAACTTGTGACAAGGTAAATTCACTCATCAAGCATACACACATTTTTTTCCATCTGTTAATCCTGTCGATTTCAATTGAAAAGGTCAAAATTTGTCTTGTGGCAACTGATGAAGGAATTCATTTTTGACAAAGGCAACCCAAATCTACTCATGTCAAAAACATGAAGCTCACATGACTATAGATCATATATTTAAATTATTTTTTGTATTTTATAAATTCATCTTTGATGGAAGGTTTATGAAATTTATTTAAAATTTAAATAAAATAGTCATCTCTTCTTCACTCATGAAAAAAGGGGCATAGAACAACTTGAGTTGTATATCAGAAAACTTTTGAAATATCTCTTTAGTTTTCAACTTTCAGATCATTAACAATGATTCTAGAGAAAATTAAGATATTACAAGTTATTCCAAGCTGCTTGTTTCTTAGTGTGCCCAATTTCCTTCTTGGTCTCTGGGTTGAATAAAAAGCTTAAATAAAGACCTTCATCTTGTTATGTTAGCCTGTGACTAACAAAATAGAAGGGAACGTTTCTGAATCTACATGCCAAACAATGGCAATAAGGTTTCTTGGTTTATGGTATGTAATACCAAACTAAATTTCAAAAATTAATTAACCTTTAGGATAGGGATACCACAAGGGGGCAGGTGAACCCAAGCTAGGTCTTAGGTAGGAGGGTCTTATTATTAAGGAGCTTTGGTCAAAATGGGGGGGGGGTGAAAATTAGAACTCTAAAGACATAGTTCTTCATGAATATAAGTATTTGATCTGGATCACCCACATGAAACTTTATTTAAAGTATATCCAAAGACATTACTTACAATACATCAAGGATACAAATGAAAGACACCAAAGCAACATAAACTGTTCCACGTTGAAAATGCTTACTATGTTTAAGAAGGCAAACTGGATGCTAGAGAAGATATGAGAGATGTGTAGCTATGTAAGAAGGAAACAACTGACTACAACCAGACTGGCAGTGGCAAATAAGTAAAGTGAAATGTGAAGAGATACATTTGCTTCAAGGTGATCTTAATACTGAATAAGTTCATAAGACGAAGTTAAATTTTGAAGTTATGTCAGCATTTTTCCAAATGACAATTAAGATGTTAATTTCAGGCATTTTAAGATAAAAACTTCTGATAAAAAGTTTACTTAGTGTCTGCTTTGATTGCCAATGTGAAGCAAAAAGTAATACTTAAAAGTTGGTTTCTTAAGCAAATATTTTTAAGCTAATACAATAGATCCCCTATGAGAATGTCGGTGATAATATCTTCTTATGGCCGACCCATAACTTCTATGTAAAAACACTCAGAATTAATATCATTTGGAAAGAAATTACTCTCACTCTTCCTTTAAAATCTCACGGAGGTCAACATGGCATCATTCTACCCATGTAGGCTAACAAAACTAAACGCACAGATTAGTGTACATAAAGCCCACATATTTTGCCTCTTGCTGGCAGTTTTATTTGGTTCCTTATATTAATCAGAATCTTTAAAAGCCATTAGGCAGTTTTTCTTATTTATGATATAATTTTCTTATTAACGTTTCTTAAATATTTTTCTGTTGTGACTCTGGAGAAGCTAACATCTTTCATTATACATCTAGTGTTAAATCCATAATAGACATTAGGGTAAGCTAGTCTTAGTACAGCAGACTCCAGATTGAGTGTTTTTCTACTATATCATGGGAATTTTGGTTTGATGGTATCACAGGACTTAATATTAATCAAACTATTAAGTTTATTTTTAAAGCAAAGCTCTGGAGTCGAGTGTGAATGCTATTCTTATGTCACCACAACAAAGGCCATTTCTGTCAAATTCTTCTCTTTGCAGAGAGATGTGCATATGGACAGATACACACATACACAATATATTCTCATACACATAAACACACACATACATACATGCTGCAGTCCATCGGTGATATTTAGGGTATCCTTTCTCCTGCTTTCCCTCTGGGAATTAGCCTCTTCTGTCATTCTTTAGCTCCAGTGACTGCAGAGTCTTCACATGCTGTTGCCTTAAGGACATGAAGGTAGCTTCTGCAATGCTTGAAAAAAAAATAATGTTTTGATTTGTCAATGTGAAAAGCTGGGTGCTTTTAAAAGCTGACCAGTACAGGGTTATTTACACACAGTAGACATTCAATAAATATTTGTTGATTTGATTTATTCTAGGGTAAAGAACTGAGTAACAACTCTTTTTGTTATCACTAATGTGCTATGGTTGAGACTGTGTACAAACGCATTTATAAGTAAATATGAATGGTCACGGTCATTAAAGAGGTTTTAGAGTGAAACAAAATCTAGATGTGCAGTGTGCTAGAAATAGTGCAGATTGGGGTTGTATTTATTAAATACGCTGAGTAGTTATGACAGGAAAAAGGCATCATAAGGCCTTGCTGGGAAAGTTCCCTAAGCTCTTTGGAAACAAAGTGGCAAACCTATAGTTTTTGCAGCAATCGCATTTTCAGAGGTTACATTTATATTTAAAAAATAGTTTGATTATGAAATTTACTGAGCTCATGTAAATATGTTTCCTTTGGTACCTTCTCCATTGCCATGGTTGCAAAAATGTTTCAGTGTTAACTCAGAGGCCTTTAGCACAGAGAACTGGGATTTCTCCCAAACATCAAGTAATGCATACACTCACTGAGTTTTAACTAGGGCCCTATCATTTAAAAGAGCATATCTGATTTATTTCCTTTTCTGGATCAACAACAGTAAAAATGGTCTCTGAGATTTCAACATGTTAAATTTTGGCTCAAGTAGAATTTACAACAGCAAGATTTATGATAAAAGCTGTCAAAACATTAACCATGATGGGGAGGTCTCAGCTCTTAGCAGAGACTGGAAGGCAGTGTACCTGACAAAGGGTAGACCACAGGGGTAGGTGCACTTTTCCAGTTTTGAAAATGTCTTCTGATGTCACATAATCACACTCTTCAATTCCTATGTTCTAATTTTATCCACATGTGAAAATTCTTAAAGACTATGGGCTTTACATAAGTAGTTTCAAAGAGATGAGAGAGCCTAGAAATAAAGATATAATTCAAAGTGAAAAGTTCTTAGTGAAGAGGATTTTAAATGTTCAACATGAAAATCAAGAATCAACAGCACTTTCTTCTCTGATAAATTTTGAGAAAAATTAAGAACGAATGCAGCTAGTGTTGTAACGTTTCACAACTTTAAGACAAATATGACTCATTTGGACACATGCCAATATTTGAAGACTCTTCATTAAGATAATTTTAATTTTTTCCACATGGTAAACAAGGCTGGCATTTCTGGTTTGCTGTTTCATTATGAGTAAAGAGGCAACATTTCCTCGAAAATTACAAACACAACACTCTGAAAGGGAATCACTCGTCCAGCACTCATAATCAAGATAGTTGCAACTTTGTAAGGTACATACTAAAAAGAATTTCAGAGCACACACTATATTGAGAAATGTACTTGTGAAATAAAACTAAGAAAGATTTATAAGAAGAAAATATTTTTAAAGCAACTTAAGGGTTTTCATTGTGTTGACATTATAGTCATATAAGCAAAGTGATCGTCTGCATGTCAATGTTTCAGAAAGCCTTTGTAGAACTGACTTATTTATGAGGGGTGTTATGTGCCATAGCCTGAGGATCTTCAATAATATGATAGCCATTGGCGTAGACTACATTGAGGCAAGGTAAAATTATTAATGAAATGTTAATTTTAAAAGTCATGGCTTGGGGGTAATATTCATGCACAATTTTTTTCTCCTCTTCAATATCGGAAGATACCATTCAGGTTTTGAAAGAAATAATAGATAACTAGAAACACAGAAAGAATATGAAAGTAGTCTGAATTCAGAAAACTTTACTTTTAGGAAATTGAGTGATTGCTGAATTTGGATTTCAAAGCAGATGCAGCAACACCAGAAAGCATCCAAAGAGGTTGTATGGTACTTACCCCTGTTATTGCCTGAAGACAAATTTGGTTCCAGAAAGCAATTTGGTTGCTGCCATTCTTCAATAAAGATATAACTGGCCTGTTTAGTACTGTGGAAATTGTGTAAAACCTTTGTAGTCAACAAAATGAAACCATGACTTCACTTTATCAGAGTGAAATTTCAAATGTTTGTATGGGACCATAAATTAACAGCTACACAAATCGTGACTTAAAAAAAAACTAAACCAAAAACAAAATACACCAAACAATAACATAATTATCAGCAACAAAATCTCACAGTAACCTTTCACATGAAATTGACTGGCTAGAAGCTACAGTCTTTAGGTAAGCTTACTGTCTGGTTCTGTTCCAGAGCCAGATAAGTTGACATGATAAATCTATTTTAATATGACAATGTGGAAAAGGACAGTCAATTTTAATCTTTTAATGTGATTTTTAGAGACATATACAATTTTCCAAAAGTAATATTTGAAAATTTAGGTTTCATTGCTAAACAGAATGACCATTCATCAAGTTTTACCTGTGCAAAGAAAATGAACAAGACTGAATCTCTCATCTCCAGAAGCTTGCATTGTAATGGGAGACAGTACAGGAATATCAAAACAAGAGAAAATGTAGAGACTGCCTTAATAGAGCTGCAGAGAGAGCCGTCAGGCACACGGAACAGAGATGAACTACAAGTCGGTTGTGGGGATGGGGGTGGGGAATTAGGGAATGCTTCGTGTAGGAGGCGGTATATAAGTATTCTTGGAGGATGAATTGGGTTTAAACAAATGAAGGCAAATTTAATTGACTGGAGGATTAAAATGGCAAATGAACCAAACAATGAAAATACAGGATATGCATGGAAAGGGAGTGTGTACTTAGAACACAGGGTCTAACTTTTAATTTTCTTGTCATCCACAAAAAACTAAAATTATGTGGCAAAGAAGTTCTATAGGTGGCCTAGACAGCTGGCTCTTCACAAAACCCAATACAAGCCCAGACAATTTTACTAAAAATCAGACAATATTATCTGTGATATTTAAACTTTCAGTCTATAATATGATATGCCTGTGCAGTTTTTATAGAAGCAGAGATAAAATGATTATTTTTAGAGCTTTAAATGAAAGGCAACTCCTGACCTGAAAAGTTTTTCCTTCACTTCAGTTTGACAAACAAGATTATATATTCACATTCTTCTATATCGCCTAAACGAAAGTATGCAACTATTCTTTGCAATATGACCATATTGAAGATGCAAAATGCAGTCTTAATTTCTCAAAGTGATAAAATATGATGTAATAAGGCCATAATTAATAAATAGTACACATTTAACTAAAATGAAATTCTTCAAAGCAGGAACACTAAAGTGTTTTATGTCAAATTATTATAATTATTCTAGGATACTCGAATTTTCTCAAAATTGCCTTTAGAACTAACTTATACATTACAGAAGAGGTTGTCTTCTCTTCAATCACTTGGATTTTAGATTCAAAATATGTCTGGAAGCAAAATGAAGCTTAGAGATTTTAACACAGAACTCCTTCCTAGCAAGCCAATGTGTACATAATCTATATGGGCCTGAGACATTCTTTGTGACATTATCAGGAGGATCCCTAAGCAACAACACTGACAGGAAGAAAAGGGCCACAGGAGACATCCTGGATTCCCGCTGTACCTGCAGCACTCACCTTTCAAATGTTGTATAATGTCGTTTTTGAAATTTAGCAGCGTTTCTAACTTTTAAAACAGGTATCCATGTTGAAGTTTCTGCTATAAATGTGATTTAAAAAAAAATAAAACTTATTTCCTCAGATTTCTTAGTGTTACCTTGGTTTATTTTTCATACATAATTTGAAGACTTTTTATAGAATAGTTGGGGTAGGCAGAGAAGAGCACAAAAACAGATAAACAGCACAAAAACAGATAAACCATATAGCTTTAGCTATAAAATCAGAATTGTTGATGGCTGTTGTTTTCTAAGCCTTGCTTTACAAGAGCCAGCGTTAAAAGTTCGTTAGCCAGAGCTTAACCACACAATGGCTGAAGGAACGGAGTTACCACACAAGTGTTTAAATTCCACACCGGATCCCTAGCTACAACAGAGAAGAAAGTTCAAACAACAAAAACAGAGTTGCAAGGTCTGAACTTGTGTGTGACGGATACCTCTTACTCATCACCAGGCAGCTCTTGTTCAGGGCAACCAGGCCCTCCCCAGAAACACAGTAATTGAATAAGGATTCCAAAGGTTTGGCTGCAGATAAACCGAAGTGGCACACAGCTCCTAACTCAAACATTTCATTTTAGGCAGCTGTTATTTTTCTTGCCAGGGCTAATTTGGATTATTCAATCACTTTCTCTTCTTTCATAAAAAACTATTTGTAGCTATTGGTGGGGCAAGAGCTGTAATTATTGTTCTTGGAAGGTAAATTTAGGATTTGCTCCTTTTACTCAGGTGTACAAATGATACTAAATATGGAACATCAGCAGCACAATTTTCTCGCTGTCTCATATTCAACACTGGCCACTGTTTTGGGCCCCAAATCACTATTATGATTTATTTAGCACCTCCCACAGAAAAACAACTAAAAAAATATTGGACAGAAAATGACAAACATCTTTTAAAAACCACTAATACACTGACAAGTTTGTGACATTTAAATCTACATAAAAGCAAGACACTTGAAGTGAAGCGAAGCACAAAGGAAGGACAGGTGTTAGTGGGAGTAAAACTGGGCTTTGGTTTTCATGGTCTCAGGGAAAAGGAGACAAAGCTCAGGACCTGCCCAACAACAGAAATCTAGAATTCAAGCTCTGAAAGGTGAACAAAAGAATATTTGCTCTACAGATTTTATAATCACAAGTCAGTCCCCATGTGGGTTTCCACTAAAATTATTGCCACTTAAATAGTCCTATAAAATTCAAATTAAGGTTTAAAATTGATCCACGGCCCATACATGTTTCCAAGTGGCAGAAATGAAAAGTGTCTGTGGAGAAACCCACCTTTAACCCAGCTCTTGAAATAACCCACAGAAAATAATTCCACATATAATAAGCTCACATTCACAAATCACCAAAAATCCAAAGAAATCAGGGAGAACAAGAGAAATAATTGCAGGCAGACATAACAGAAATATCAGAGCACCATACTCAAGCTATTAAAATTATCAGGAATTAAGAGGTGAATACATGCTTTAAAAGATATAAAAGGGTATAAAAAAGGACCAAAATAAAAAAAAATATGAGATGAATACAAAGCCTATGAAAACTCCCATGTTAGATTTGGAATGAACAGAACACAACCTCCAGAAATGAAATGATAGTAACAAGAATGAAAACACATTGAGCTTCTGTGTGGTAGATCAATGCTCCTGCCAAGAACAAGTAGAAAAGCTGGATAAACTACAAAAAATATTTGCTTAAATGTACCAGAGAAGTTGGTACATACAAGAATCTAAGATTCCAGAAAGAACTGAGCAGTGAGCCAATGGCCTGTGGTCACTTCCCTGGAGGCCCATGGGGTTCTGCAGGAAGTGCTGATACCTGCCACTAGGGGCAGTCAAGACATCAGGGCCTTGGGATTGTCTAGGCCTTAAAATGGATGCCTCTTTTCCCCATCAAGAAACAAGAATTCTTAAGTGGGAGATTTAGGAAGTCAAAATGACGCTATCTAAAGGAGTCTCAATAAAGATATGCCTTCAGCATGGAAGACAAGAAAATAATGTTACAAAGAAGAGGAAAATAAGAAGTAACAAAACTTGATTGAAACTGCAAGCCAGCCCCAAGCCAGCACATGGTGTGCCCAGTTTAAGATGACTGGACTCTGCTCAGTCTTCCCAGCAGAGTAAAGGTTAAGCCTTCTCTAGAGGAAGAAAGTTATTTGGAGGTTCAGGATGTCTGACAGGAATAAAAAATTATCCAGAATGCCAAGAGAAAAAGCAGGGAAAAGAAAAATATTCAGAGGTGACTCACATATTGAAGTTGGTACAAGTGGACTAAAAAGTGATCAGATCTATCACTATCTATCTATCTATCTATCTATCTATCTATCTATCTATCTATCTATCATCTATCTATCTATCTATCATCTCTCTATCATTTTTCTGTCTTTGTCTATCTATCAATTATCTATCATCTATTTATTGTGTGTATTTATTGTGTATGTACATGCCTGCATGTACCATGATACACATGCTCGGAGGGCAAATTGTAGGAATTAGTTCTTTTCTTCTTTTATGTGGGTTATGAGGAATGCACTCAGATCATCATGCTTGATGGTAATTACCCTTACCTGCTGAGCCCCTACTTGGATTCTAAAGAGACTATGACAAGTATTTTCAAGAAAATAGGCAAAGGGGAAGAAAAAATTCAGTAGGCCATTGTAGAATTGAGGAATACAAAATCTGAAATTAAGAGTTCAACAGGTAAGTTTCACAGCAGAAGACAGAATTAGAGAAATGACATATATTTTTAACTTTCCTTTTTCTGGTGCTGTGAATGAATTTAAGTCCTTATATATGGTGGACAAGGACTCTACACTGAGATGAATCTCTAGCCTGACAGGTATTTTTAAAAATTCAAAACCGAGGCAGGGCATGGTGGTGCACGCCTTTAATCCTAGCACTTGGGAGGCAGAGGCAGGCGGATCTTTGTGAGTTCAAGGCCAGCCTGCTCTACAGAGTGAGTTCCAGGACAGCTGGGGCTACAGGGAGATCCTGTCTCGAAAAGTCAAAAAAAAAAAAAAATTCAAAACCGATGCACAGATAAACAGAATGAAGAATACAGAAGAGGCTGCAGGCAGCTGGTGAACAGGCTGACATATGTATACTTGGGCCACACAGAAGAAAGATACACTGACTAAAGACTTCTAAAAATGCCAGCATGGCAGTTTAATCCCAGTACTTGGGAGGTGGAGGCAGACAGATCTCTGTGAGTTCAAAACCAGCCTGATCTACATAGTGAGTTCTGGGCCAGCTGGGGCTACAGGGAGACCCTGTCTCTCAAAAAGATTAAAAAACAAAACAAAAAATAAACACAAAAAATGCATGAGGCTGGAGAGATGGCTCAATGGTTAAGACAGCTGGCTGGTCTTGCAGAAGACGTAGGTTTGGTTCCTAGTATCTACATGACAGCTAACAACTGGCCTTCACTACAGTTCCAGGGGAATTGAACGACTTCTCATTTTGCCAGCATTACACGACATGACACAGGTGCACTTACACATATGCAGGCAACACACTCATACATGTGGAGTTGAAATAAAAAAAGACTCTAAAACTGACAAGGATATCAAATCAGAGAATTAATTAGGTCTCTCAACTTAAGCAACAAACATGGTAAAAATCACATCTAGGCAAAAAATAAAGCTTCCAAAAAACAAAGTAAAGGAGCAACATGTAGAAAAGCAGTCAAGGAAAGTAAGATTTACAAATAGCAAGACTTGTAGCTGATTGTTCATCAGGGAGGATGGAAGCTAGACATTTAGGAGAAGTGTTTATTTATTATTTTTATGTGTGTGATTGTATTGCTTGCATTACATGACACATCCCTGTCATGTAATGAATGTCCAAGGAGGTCAAACGAGTAGGTCAGATCCCCTGGAACTGGAGTTACAGACCATGGTTAACCACTATGTGGGGTTTGGGAACTAAATCCAGGTCCTTTGCAAGAGCAGCCAGTGCTGTTAACTGCTGAGCATCTCTCCAGCCCTTACAGGAAGTAGTTTTAAATTTCTCCTAGAACTCACTCTTTTGGTTATGGAGTGTGGTGGTTTGAATGAGAATGTCCCCCATAGGCTTTGAGTATTCAGATATTTTGTGCCCAGTTGGTGGCACTGTTCTGGAAGGTCTTAGAAGGTGTGGCCATGCTGGAGGAAGTACATCATTGGGGGAGGGCTTAGTGAGTTTAACAAGCCTTGCGGTCTCCAGTCTCTCTCTCTCTCTCTCTCGTGCTCATCAGAGAAAGTGAACATTGGCTTTCTGCACCAGCCCAGCCACCATGCCTCCTGCCACAATGGACTCTGATTCCCTGGAACCATCAATTGTAAGCTCAAATAAACTCTTCCTTTTATAAGTTCCTTGGTCATGGTGGTTTGTCACAGCAACAGGAAAGTGACTAATACAGTTATTTGGTACCAGAGAGTGGGCCACTGGCTGTGAAGGACCTGACCATGTGGATGTTTGGAGAAATGTGCAAGACTTTGGAACTTTGGGCTAGAAAAGCTGTTGACTACTGTAAGCAGAGCTTAATGGGCCATTCTAGTAGAAGCCTGAAAAAAAGCATTGCTGAAAAAAAAAAATGTAGTTCCAGAGGAAAATACTTAGGCAGCAACTGGGATATTTTGGAAAAGAATCTGTCCACAGTTTGCCCACAGCCCAAATGTTTGCCTGAGGCTAAGTTGAAAAGCAATGGACTAATGTCTTTGGCAGAGGATATTTCAAGACAGCCCTAATGTAGAAATGGTGGTGTGGCTACTAATGGTGAATATTGTGCAGATCTACAGTGAAGAAGAGCAGATGGGGCAGGAAGAAATGCAGAGTGTACAGTTTGGATCTGAAAACTGCACTAGGAAGATTAAAGGTGGGGCCAAGGTATGTGAAGGAGAGGATCCCTTTGATAAGGAGATTAAAGTGATTAAGGAGAGGCCTCCAGATTTACAAGTAAACAACAGAAACAGTACCTTCAGGGGAAGACCACACCCAGTTAAGCCTCCAACTTTTGAAAGGAAAATACTGAAAGGGCAGAGAAATTTGTGAATGTGGTTGAAGTAAGAAAGGGTCCATCCCAAACTTGCAGTCAAACTCTGCAGTTTCATTCACACGGTGCTGGCTTTAGAGGCATGAAGTTTGCAAGAGTGAAGTGGTCATCAGTTCTTCCTCCACAGTTTCAGAGAGCCACTGAGGCCAGGCAGAGTGCAGCAGGGGCGTCCCTGAATAAAGAAGGCTCTGATAGGCCGTTGCGTCAAGCTGTGAATGTGAAGCTTGGTTGGCATTGGAGACCCCAAGAAGACATTTGAGGTTCCAGAGCTGTGAGATATTTGCCAAGGAGAGCTGCATACAGGGAGTGGTACCAGCCTAAGGAAGCGATGTATGTTGCAAGCAAAGCTGGAAGAGCTGAGCTATGTAAGCTCTTTGGAAGTCAAGTCCCAGAAGTTGCACATGGAGCTACTGGACTTGGTGTTTGCCCTGCTGGTTTTCGGTATTGTTTTGGTCCAGTATTTCCTCACTATGCCTCTATTCCTCCCTTTTGGAATGGGAATGTGTATTTGGTTCCACTGTATGTTGGGAGTATGTAATTTGTCTTTTGATTTTACAGGAGCTTACAGTTAAGAGATTGGCCTGTGTCTCAGAAGAGATTTTGGACTGTAGACTTGAATAGAATTGAGACTAGTAAAGACTATGGGGACTTTTAAGGTTGGACTAAATGCATTTTGCATTTTATATGGTCATAAGCCTATGGGGGCCAGGGAGTGGAATATGGTGGTTGGAATGAGTGTCCCCCATAGGCTTTAAGTATTCAGACATTTTGTCCTCAGTTGGTGGCACTGTTCTGGAAGGTCTTAGAAGGTGTAGCCATGCTGAAGGAAGTAAGTCATTGGGGGAGGGCTTAGTGAGAATAACAAGCCTTGTGGTCTCCAGTTTCTCTCTCTACTTCCTGTGCTCATTGTAAGATGTGAACCTTGGCTTTCTGCTCCAGCCCCAGCCACCATGCCTCCCGCCACAATGGACTCTGATTCCTTGGAACCATCAATTGTAAGCTCAAATAAACTCTTCCTTTTATAAGTTCCCTTGGTCATGGTGGTTTATCACATCAACAGGAAAGTGACTAATACATGGACTAACAGGCTAGATTTATTCTAACATCCCTTAAAGTGTTTTTATTTTAATTTTTAATTTTATGTGTATGAATATTTTGCCTAAATGTATGTAAGTGCATCCATGTCATGACATGCCCAAGGAAGTCAGAAGAGGGCATTGGATCACCTGAAACTGGAGATACAGAGGGGGCTTGGAATTGAACCCTGGTCCTCTACAAGAGCAGCCAGTGTTCTTAACTGTAGAGCCATCTCACCAGCCCCTATTCTAACATCTTAAAAAATAAAAACAAAATCCACCAAGAAAATAGACAATATAATGTTTTTGGATTGTGGACAAAAGAGAGCAACTTCTTATAGAAGGGAAATAAACAAAACAACATACACACACATATAAACACACACACACATACACAAACACATAAATTAGCCCTGTGATTGCTCTGGCTCATGGATAGCTTATAGTATAGAGTGAAGGGAGGAAGAACTGAAACAGAGGCTGCAAAGAAATGGTGAGCAAGCTCAGGAGAGACACAAAGCCTGTGTGAGTCCTCCTGTGGGCAAAGCCAAGGCCAGTGGCTACAAGTACTTTCTGTTATGACCAGTCAAGAGTTCAAATATCTCCTCACACATACGCCATATGATAGTGTGTTCAGTAGGGGACCCACTTCATTCTGGAGAAAACCTGCCAGAGAATGATGGCTGCTCTAGTCCTAGGTAAAGGAGTCTCAATAAAGATAAGGTCCAAATTTTGAAATAGCCTTAAGATACCTTCAAACTGTTTTCAAGTAATGTCATTATATTCCTAAAGAAGGCTCTAAACACTTATATTCCTGAAGGTAACATAAAGCATTCACAAGTTCAAGAGAGGCATGAAAGAAGAAAAACAACTCAATCATAATTTTTAGAAAGGAAAAAAATACAATGCCTGTGAAGAAAAAGACCATGCACCAGATACTGAAAAATAATCATTAAAAAAATATTTTATTATTTTTATTTTATGTGTATGACTGTATTGCTTGCATCTATGTAAGTGCACCCATGTCATGCAATGCCTGTGGACATGAGAAGAGGGTATTGGGGTCCCCTGAACTGGAGTTATAGTTGTTTGTTAGCCTCCATGCAGGTGCTGAGAGGCTAACTGAGCCATCTCTCCAGCCCTAAAATTATTGATGTTAAAGGCAAAGCAGTAGAAAAAAATAGCCAAAACTTTTGTACGAAATATATATATAATAAAAAAAGGAAGAAAACAAAAAGAAAAAATAGCCAAAAGAAAATACGTGAGGGTAAAAGAGGACTAAAGTACAAAAGAAGCACGAATGAACTGTGGGCTGGGTTTAAGTGGATTAATACACAGTAAGTAGCCAGAGGGGGAGGAAAGAGAGTTTGGAGCTAAAGGTATTATAAAAAGAAATTACTGAAAACTTTCTCATGACAAAGACTATAAACTCACAGATACATGAAGTTCAAAAAACCACAAGCAAGGAAACAAACCATACAAATAAAGTCAGTAAACATAGCGACAAAGGGAAAAAATTTAAATTTATTTATTATTATTATTTTTTATGTGTATGAGTGTACTGTCTGCATGTAGGTTGGCACACCCATGTCATGCAATGCCGCAGAGGTCAGAAGAGGGCGTCGGATTCCCTTGGAACTGGAGTTAAAGACGGTTCTTAGCCGCTATGTGGGTGCTGGGAATCGAACCCGGGTCCTCAGCAAGATAGTCGGCGCTCTTAACTACCGAGCCATCTCTCCAGCACCAGGAAAAATTTTAAAGTAGCCAAATGGCACAGCATGCAGAGAACGAAAAGAATAAAGTGCAGGAGAGAGCAGGCTGGAGGCATGATAGCACTGCAGCACACTGAAAGAAAGGGACACCCATTGCCAGCAGGTTCTGTCTTCACGAAACGAAGGTAGCAAAGGAGACATTTTCAGACATACCAAAGCTGAGCCAACGTCCCTGTAGCTGATCAGATGACAAATAGGCAAAAGAAGAATACTAACAGGAAATGGATTTAAGCAAAGAACACTGCAGACGGTAAATATGTGGGCAAATATAGAACAGTTCCATTTTTTCTTTTCAAGTCATCAACTTAAAATAATTGATCCAGGTAAAAGTAATGTATATAATATATATGATTATGGTGCTCAGATGAATTTGTAAAGGTATCACAAGGCTTGGTGACACATGGAATTTTACAACACAGTAAGACAATCTTATTTTTTTGCATCCTGCACCAATATGCCTAGCTAACCTATATTTTTATTAATTTATTAAGCTTTTGTACATGTATATGTTGCACATTGAGCATATTATGTTACCTGTACTGTCTCTTCTCACCTGTCTCCCTCCCATTAGTTCTTTTGTTCCCCTAGAGATATGTTACATTCATGTCATATATACATACATGATTTCATATATCTACACAAAATCTAGGAATTAAAGAAGATTAGTATGTTGAATATATGAAGAACTAAAAAAAAAAAAACCTAACCAATATATAGGCTAACCTATTTTTAAATAAACAAATTCTATATCCTTTCTTAGGTTCTTTTAGATCTATACTTATGAAGATAATATTTCTCCTTAGTATTTCACTACTCTAAGTTTATTTTCTATCTAAACAGTTTTCTTCCTGAGAGATTTATTGGCCCTGGTATACAGTGAGTTCAGGAACTCAGTGTAGAGTGCCCTCCACCTACATTGCTCTGGTATACAGTGAGCTCGGGAACTAGTGTAGAGTGCCCTCCACCTACACTGGCTCTGGTATACAGTGAGCTCAAGAACTCAGTGTAGAGTGCCCTCCACCTACATTGGCCCTGGTATACAGTGAGCTCAGTAACTCAGTGTAGAGTGCCCTCCATCTACATTGGCCCTGGTATACAGTGAACTCAGGAACTCAGTGTAGAGTGCCCTCCACCTACATTGCCATATTGTAGCAGAACCACAGAAGCCAGCACATAAACCAATCTTTTTTTTTTTTTTTTTTTTTTTTTTTTTTG
>VZQC01014940.1:91468-184244 GCA_009823505.1 Rhizomys pruinosus
ATTTTTTTTTTTTTTGGTCTTTTCGAGACAGGGTCTCCCTGTAGTCCCAGCTGACCCAGAACTCACTCTGTAGACCAGGCTGGCCTTGAACTCACAAAGATCTTCCTGCCTCTGCCTCCCAAGTGCTAGAATTAAAGGCGTGCGCCACCACGCCCGGCTTTATTTTCCATTTTCAACTGCCTTTCATAAAAAAGGCATTATATGATTAAATAACTGACACAAACATTTGATCTTACATGTGGTTTATATGGTGCACTGATTTTTCACAGATATTGTGCTCTTGGTAACTGTTAATTACAACTAACCTATATGTTCACTTATTACATACAGAACCACATTAGAGACCACCATAAAGAGGCAAAGTACATTTGCCTCTTTAAAAATTAATTTGTGGGGCTGGAGAGATGGTCTGGCGGTTGAGGGTGCCGAGACTGCTCTTGCAGAGGACCCGGGTTCGATCCCCAGCACCCACATGGCGGCTAAGAACCGTCTGTAACTCCAATTCCAGGAGAATTCCAGTTCCAGGGGAATCCTAGACCCTCTTCTGACCTCCGTGGCGTTGCACGACGCGGGTGCACAAACCTGAATGTCTTTTTGTCAAATAAATGAATTCTATTAGTAAGTGATCTGATAAAAAAAAAAACTGTTCAGTGTGTTGGGGTAAAATAACAAACATACAGAGGATCAGCTGCATCAAGAAGTTGGCCTGGTGCAGTAACTCAGTGAGCTAAGGTGCCTGCTTCCAAAGCTGATGAACGGGAGGAGCTTGATCTCTAGAACCTCATGGTAGAGAGAGGACTGACTCTGCAAGTTGTCCTCTGACCTCCACATGTGTACTGCATCCCAGTAATTAAAAAGTATAGAAAATATTGATTCCATAAAGCACTTCTCACTATTTTAAGTACTTTAAAATATAATGGCTCATTTATAAAAATCGAATAAAAATATTACCTATGAATCAATAACTTTATTATAACTGATCATATCTTGCTTGTAGCCAATCACTTTGCTCATAAAAGTGGTGGACATTTTTAAGTGTAAGTTATCAAGACAATAGTTGGCTGGGAAATTTTGCATATATAATTTTTTACACAACTAACTTCCAAGTGTATGGGGTATTTTGACATTATCTTTACTGAACAATAGTGAATACTAGAATTGTTTATGTTTTCTTGCTCTGTCAAGATATTTTTTGGTTTTATCAAATATCTGCAGAGTGTGCTTGAAATATGCACTACTATTTTATGGCGCTACATACTCCATTAGGTTTTTAGCAACAGACCTAATTAAAAATAGTTCAAAGTAACTCATGATTATATTTCAGTGAAGGTTGAGGCATAGCACGCTGCTACATAGTACATAGAGAGGTGGTAATAATGTCATGTGATTTATATGTGCAGTTCACATTATTCACAGAGAAAGAAATATATGTAATATTTAGATTATTAGAGAATTTATACATATTTGTAAAGAGGAAATGGAACAATAATAAGAGATTATAGAAGCTAAAAATTTTAAATTATTTATTTATTCACAATGTTTATTGATAGATACAAGTATATACAATCAGGGCATGAACATGATTTGAGAGATTAAGTAGACTTAATTTCAATACTATAATAAGGGAACAATTCAAATTCTCACCATTTGTTTCACTATTTATTAATTTTTATGCGTATGAGTATACTGTCTGCATGTAGGTTGGTGCACCCGTGTTGTGCAATGCTGCGGGGGTCAGAAGAGGGCGTCAGATTCCCCTGGAACTGGAGTTAAAGATGGTTCTTAGGCACTATGTGGGTTCTGGGAATTGAACCCAGGTCCTCTGCAAGAGCAGTCAGAGCTCTTAACTGCTGAGCCATCTCTCCAGCCCCAAAGCTAAATTTTTATTTATTTATTTATTTTTATTTAAAATTTTTTTTTAATTTTATTTTTTTTTATGTGTATGAATGTACTGTCTGCATGTAGGTTTGTGCACCCCTGTCCTGCAAAGCCTTGGAGGTCAGAAGAGGGTGTAGGATTCCCCTGGAACTGGAGTTAAAGACAGTTCTCAGCCACCATGTGGGTGCTGGAGATCGAACCCGGGTCCTCTGCAGTTGCAGTCGGCGCTCTTAACCACTAGGCCATCTCTCCGGCCCCCATTTTTAAATTTTAAGTTGAACTTTAGAGTATACATAGCATCAAAGTAACATAAATGAAACTTGTGATACCCAAAAAAGCATCACAATACAGTGATACTTTAACATGGAAATTCTATTTTTTCCCTCCAACTTGTATTGTGAAGCTAAATCTTTAAAGCACTGCTTCTAATTGATGCCTTATTTTTACTTATTTTTTTATTTATGTGTGTGTGTGCCTATGTGAGTTTTATGTGCACCACATGAATTTAGACGCTTGTATAGACCAGAGGGCTTCAGATCACCTGGAAGTGGAATTATAAGCAGTTGTGAGCTGCCTGATATGGGTACTGGAAATCATACTGTGGTCCTCTGCAAGAGCAGTAACTGTACTTAGCTGATGAGCCATCTTTCTAGCTAGAAGTTAAAACTTTTACTCTAATTTTATTTTTCTTAAAGAAACTCTTCATTAAATTGAGTGTAGCTCTAAGACTTTAGCTCTAAGTCCTAGTCAGTCCTTGGCAGGTTCTAAGATGCTTTGAGTCTGCTTCCTTACTAGAATGAATGTAATTATAACACCATAATAATATGAATAACAAATGAATTCTACAATCTGTATAATCATTATTAACTGGCTGTTGACTGAGTCAAATGTGAAACAATTTTGTAGATCGAGTGTCAAATTCGTTAGTACATCTTTTATTCCTTTTCTCTAAACTACTTGCTGTTTTGTTTTGTTTTTTTAGAAGTGAATTCTCATGCCACTATAGAAATTAGACTTGGTGATGTTTAAAATAAAGTCAACGAAACATTCTAAACAGAGTGGAATTCTTCTAAAGTTGTACAAGTTTTTAGTAAGTGGCAAAATGATTTTAAGTGATTATGCTTATTCTTTCACACAAAAATAACAGCTACCTGAAATACTGTTGGTGAAAAAATTTTTAAATACTTTTATTGATGATTTGTATATTTCATTCATTATCTTTCAGTCCAATTTAGACACATTCCTCTCTACCTGCCCCCACCCTATCCCTGTTCATGCCTTCTGCCGTACATATCTTGTATCTTTCTTTCAGTCTTTCCAAAGTTTTTCACTGTAGAGGCTTGTTGTTTTGGGCAGAGTTTAACTGTATCATTCAGTTCTTTGACCCAGTCTTTATGTTGTTGTTTTTCCCTCCCCTTTGTATTGCTCCAACATATGCCTATATAATCATCACATATGCATCAAAATTATGACCTCTGAGAAAAAAGCTGTATGTTAATTCCAAAATATGTTTAGGAATTCACATTTCCCTCCTTTAATTTTATATTATTCTAAAATATGTACCTTCCACCCATATACAGTAATTACAGAGTCTGAAAATAAGTGGTAGGTTGATTCTAGAGCCTGTTAAAGAGATTTGCATTATAACAACACAGTTGCTTTCAGCTAAAAAATATAACAATAATGTTGTTCAGCTTGCCTTTCAACTGGGGATTTGGTGTTAGCATCCACAAACATCAAGACAATAATTGGTTGGGAAAATTTCATATATAATCTTATAGACACCTAATTTTCATGTGTATGGGGTATTACTGACATTACCTTTAGGGAACAATAGTGGATGCTAGAATTGTTTATGTCTTACATTATGTTATCTTGCTCTCTAAAACTTCTGAATATGGGGGAGTTGGAGAGATGGATCAGTAATTAAGAACACTGGCTGTTCATGCAGAAGTCCTGGGTTAGAATCCCAGCACTCACATGGAGGCTAACTAACAATCATTTGTAACTCCAGTTCCAGGAGATCTGATGCCCTCTTCTGTCCTCTGTGGGTAGTGCACCACACAGGTGCTCTTACATGCAGGCATAACACATATACACAAAATAAAAAACAAGTGAATAACAAAAAAGCCTTCTGAATCTGATTATAGGAATTAGTTGCTGTAATGCCATTACTTAGGAAGAGATGTTTGAAAATCATGAAGTGTTTTAATATTGCACTTTTTGTGTTCTGAAAATTCAGATAAAATAACTTAAGAAAAGCTTATCTGTTCTCCAAGACTAAACTGAAAATTCAGATTCACTTGTGATTATTTTAGGTGGGTTTGAGAATGGATGTTTTGTGACAAGAAATGCTTCTCTTTACTTTGCTTACTTCTTGGATGACCTAAAAGGGGCTGTCTTCACATAAAGAGTTGTTATATGTTTTAATTACAGCCCAGGGATAGAATTCAAGCTTTAATCAAAGTACCGTAAATCTCCACATTTTAGGAGTCTATGAGAAGCTATGGTGCTACGACTGTAGAGAAAAATCCAGCTAGTTTAATTTTAACTCTTGTTATCATTTATTTTCTAATTCTCATAGGTTAAAAAAAAATCACCAAGAACAGGTACGATGATAATTACAATGAATTCCAAATCCGAATTGAATGGAACGGTTCTAATTACCAGCTCATTTATTTCATTTTATTGATTTAGTTAGGAAGGAATAGAGTGCATTGGTATTGTGATTATTTTTGATATGTGACATAGCACCTTAAAAATACATCAAATGGCCATGCATGGTGGCACATGCCTTTAATCCCAGAACTCAAGAGGCAGAGGCAGGCAGATCTCTGTGAGTTCAAGGCCAGCCTGGTCTACATAGTGAGCTCCAGGCCATCTAGGACTAAAGGGAGACCCTGTTTCAAAAAGACAAAAAATTCCCCCAAAACCAAACCAAACCAAACCAACCAACAAACAAAAAAACATAAAATGGATAATTTCCAATGACATATGAAAGAATGGTAAAATTTATTATTCTGAATATATTTATCCCAAATAGGCAATGATAATAATTTAGCTCAGTCTTAAAGATAAATTAAAAATTTAGGGACTTGAAAATTTGTTCTCTGCAAAATTTCCACTAACTCTAGCTTTCCATGTCCATCTCACCCTGTCTAGGCGAGTCACTTTCCATTGGCCTTTCAGGTGTTCAACCTTCAAAACTGACAATATTTCCCACAAATGTTCATAGCATCATATGATGACAGTAATGGCTATGCTTTAACTATTTTAAGAAACTTATTAAATAAATTAAAAAGGCCACCTCAACCAAATTGAAAGTATTATCTTTTCTAAATCTTCATATTTGTTCATTATATTGTTATAAGATTAAATTAGATTCCCCTCATTCACAATACAGATCATAAAATAAATCAATAAGAATGCTTAACAGGCTTGATGTCTTCTTGCCTTTTTTTAAGCCAATGTTTTATTGAAGCTCTGTGCATTTCATAAATGTCTTCTTGCCTTTTAGAAAGAGACATGCTGGCACATGCTAATTTTCTAGCCCAAAGTGTCCCAGACCAGGAGACAGAAACTTGGCAATTTCTACAGCTTAAGTGGAGCTTAGATAATTGCCTGGACTCAGCATTAAGAAATTCTGACAAGAGGCACATACAAGGGCACACTAATAATCCTTCTTTTGCAAACCATATATACATTATTTATAGTGAAATAAAAATCATGCCTTGATGAATGTTATCTGTATATTACTATTAAATACAGCAAATTAATGTAAAGAATATTAAGTACATATCTGTACTTAATATTCTTTACATTAATAATAAGAATTCCACATACACACTGAAGGCAGGCCACTCACTCCCGTGTCTGAGCTTTTCCCATTAGTGAAGAAATATACTCTATATTGAAAATGCATTTATTTGATGTTTTGACCTAACACAGTGGATTAAGGCTTAGACAATATTGACTTTGCTTCACTTTTATTCAGAAAGGGCCATATGTGAAGATATGATCCTGGTGGACTTCACCATGTTTCTACAGTGGTATACCAGTGAAAAAAGGTTTACATTAAGGCAAATGAACTATAACATAGCTACAAAATAAGTGGCAACCTTATAATTGGTAAAAGCCTGTAGTTAATATATTTGGATAAATGACTCAAGTCAGCAGCAAAGTGGTTAAACATTTGTGATTTGATTTTATCTCAGCTTGGAATGTGGTTGGAGTGTCCCACTTCTAACAACTGTTTGCTAAGTTAAGGCTTTTAGTGTTTACACAGTGTTGAATGAAGCAGCCTGGTCACCAGATGTGATTGCTTCCCCCAGACTGGGTTTTGTTCAGTCAGATCACTGTCCTCATGGCCCCTGTTCCAACCTTCTTCCTCAGGACATCCACCAGCCTTTCTAACCTAGTGGGAGTAGGGGACAGGGAAGAAAAAAGAAAAGAAAAAGCACAATTATTGTCAGGAATATTTTGGTTGAAAAAGGACAGTATCTGCCTATGACCAGGCCATCCTGGTAACCATATTATGAGAAAAAGTATTACTGTGAGAGATACATACACAGAGTGCTAAGAATTTAGATTAAAAAGCAGTAACACAAACTTTAATGCAGATCCTGGATTATGTCACAGATGTTACATGAAATATACATGATGTTATTTGAATACTTTTATCTACTCTCATTAAAGAATAAAGTATGTACTATGCAATAAGACAGTATATTAAGTGAAGAGAAGCTTCAAGCAGATTTTACTAAGTATTTCAGTATAAAAATACTAATTTGGACTTGTTATTTCACTAATGAGTATGTATTGCTTGATCTACTCTTAGCTCTTATGCACTAAATTTCTCTTTTTTTCACAGTCAGCTGCTGAATACAAGTGTCAATGTCTTAGTGGCATGGAATAATGAAAATAAACACACATTATTTGATACTAATATAACTGAACTTTGCTATAATTTTTAAAAAGTTTGTATTTTGGTATAGTTCAGGCCAAAAATTATCTGTATGTGCTTTTTTAGTAAAAGAAAAATGGTATTTTTTGCTGATTAAAAACCTGCTAATTAAACTGAAAGCAGCCCTGAGCTGAGAGGTGTGCTCTGCACTTGCCTCAGACTGCTGGATGGGACAGATCACATTTTGTGGATCAGGGAGCTCTGCTTAACAAAACATGACAGAATCAGACATTACTTGGTTTTCTTCTTTTATTTTCTTTGCTAGAATCATAAAACTTCAATGAAAAATATCTCTCGACACAATTCACCAAAAAAAAAAAAAAAGAAGAAAAAAAATCTTGCTTATTAAGTGACACTTGTACCTAGCAGCTTTCATAGTTTTCCTTCCAGAGAGAAAAGTGAGAGACAGTCTCGTCAGCTCCACTTGCCTCATTTATATGGATCCATGCAAGAGTATTTACAAATAAACAAAGCACAGAGCTAGACACTAAAGACTGTCTGAAAAGCAGGGGATGGACGAATCAGCTGCAAACAACTCTGAAAACGAACTCACATCTACTGGATGACTGCATACAGCAGAACTTTTAGAAGCGATAACTATTAGACAAAATATCCGGTGCATCAGAATGTTTGCTTTAAGAAATGGCTGGAGAGATGGCCTAGCGGTTAAGAGCGCCGACCGCTCTTACAGAGGACCCGGGTTCGATCCCCAGCACCCACATGGCGGCTGAGAACCGTCTGAAACTCCAATTCCAGGAGAACTCCAGTTCCAGGGGAATCCGACACCCTCTTCTGACCTCCGCGGCACTGCACGACACGGGTGCACAGACCTGCATGCAGACAGTACATTGATACACATACAGAAATAAATAAAATTAAAAAAAAAAAAAGAAATGGAGTAACTGTCAGAGTAAACAAGTAAATTTTTACCCAAGTTTATTATTATACATTTCTGAACTGTAAATTTTATGTGAATATTATAGATCTACTAAACCAGTCTAGGAGTACAAATACCTGAACTAGAAAATTTATGGCAAAATTCACTGCCTGTACAGATTAGTCTTTATTAGTTGGGCACTGCCTAGTGGTGAAGACTAGACCTACCTTATAAATTGAATATTATTATTGATGGGATTTGACATTTTTAAGGCAAAATTTTATTAACTTGAATTGTGGAAGAGGAAGTGAAAATTTTAGTATGCATTACAAAACCAAACTAAAAGTTTATTGTTAAAATCCCGTTATAACTGAAATTATTATTATTTTTTTGTCATGCTGGTTACAACTCCAGGGTCTTGGGCATGCTAGGCAAGTGCTACATCACTGAACCACATTCTAATGCCCCGAATGAACTCTTAACAAATGATTCCCAGTAGAAATGTTGGTCATTAATAACATTTTGAGCCATTAATAATATATGTTGTTTTCCAGTTAAACACATCTGTTTTCCATATCATTTATACTACTAACCAGTAAAAAGAGTTTCTTATAAAAGTGAATTCTACCTCATACTGTTATTACTACGAAGCTAAACTCAACAGAATACCAAATTGCTGGCACCATCTACGCTGAGCTTCTTTTTGGCTTCTCCATAGATAAGCTTGTCTTACTCTTGTTTCCTTTTTACCTATTAGGACATTTTGCTAAGGTAAGAGGTTAGGAGGAAATACTTAAATATCATGTTTTGCAATGTCCCTACCATATTTCAACAACTACATTCTCAGTTTATCCAGGTTGAATGAATTATGAAACTTTGATCTTAGAAAAGAGAAAAATGTCAATTATTTTGTTTTGAAAAAATTTACTGACTTCTGGGACACAATGAAGCACCTATTCCTTCCTGTAAGAATGGAATACACCTGCCAATGGAGGCTGTGCCAACAGGAAGTAGCTTACAGGATTTGCCTGCAGGCTGTTCTTTACTGTCCAAATTAGTAGTATTCTTTAAAAAAATCATGCAGCTCCCTAAAATTGTCCCAACTGCTTTGTATTAATCAGTGACACTCACCAGGGCCTCGTGGGCTACAGAGAGCTAGAGAACTAGGAGTGTTCAGATTTGACCATGAGTGACCAAAGTACAGACAATCAAACACTTATAGCAGGCTGTGAGGTAAACAGTGACAAACAGGGCTTCCTTTCCTTGGTTTTAGTTCATGGATACTTTGATTCAGGTTTAGGTTAGTAGTGACCTACAGACTTCAGATTACAGAGTAATGGATTATCTGTCTAAGCATCGTTATATTTTCCCCTCAAATTCTTACCTAAGTCTAAATCCAGAAATATTTGCTGATGCATTTAACTGGTTTTAGTAAGAATACAAGAAGTTGAGCCAGGCATGGTGGCACATGCCTTTAAGCTCAGTGCTCAGGAGGGAGAGGCAGGCAGATCTTTGTGAGTTTGAAGCCAGTCTGCCCTATATAGTGAGTTCCAGAACAGCTGGGGCTGCAGGGAGACCCTGTCTCAAAAAGGAGCCCCCCAAAGGAAAGAATATAAGAAAGTAAGTTCACTCCACTCTACTTAGGAAATAATAAATGGCTAAAATCTATTATTTGTTTAAATGCAATTTCTATACTACTTGAAAACTAAATGTTGTGGTAGAAATCTAGTTTATTCAATTAAAATTTAATATTTCTATATTACTTGAAAACTAAATGTGTTAGAAATCCAATTTTTTCAATTAAAATTTAATATTTTCTTTGTAATCATATAAAATGCATGCACTATAATGGAATCAACTTTTACACAAAAATCTATACAGAATATTTTTTTTGAGACAGGATCTTTTTGCAGCCCCAACTGGCTTGGAACTCACTATGTAGATTAGGCTGGCTCGATCTAAGAGAGACACAGAGTCTCCTAAGTGCTAGGATTAGAAGTATGTGCCACCACAGCTGACTTCCCTTTTTCATTCTTATTTTTCCCTTTGGTCTTTTCGAGACAGGGTCTCCCTGGAGCCCCAGCTGGCCTGGAACTCACTCTGTAGACCAGGCTGGCCTTGAACTCACAGAGATCCGCCTGCCTCTGCCTCCCCAAAGCTGGGATTAAAGGAGTGTGCCACCACATCCAGCTCCCATTTTCTCCCTTAATGAATGAATTCTGTGATATATTTTGAAGGGTATGTAATAGTAAATGAGTAATGCATATGTGCCAAGAAGTCTTCAGAAGTTATTTACCCATATATTTAATTTTTACTATAAATTTATAAAGGTATATAATTTGATCACAGAAACAAAGCCTTCTGAGGATAATTTGATCACAGCCATGCAGTTAGTGGGCTGTGGAGTTGGGGTGTAATGCTAGAATTAACTATCAAAGGCCCTCATTTCTCCAATATGCTTCTTGAAAAAGTACCAAAACTTTTAAGGTACTTCTAAATTTTTTATGGGATTGTCTTATTAACTGTATAATTTATTGCAAAGTGACAGAAAAAATGAAGACAGAACAAATTCCTTAAAATGAACTGACTTGCACTAGAACAAATAACTTACCTGTAAGTCCATTTTGTTTTTCTCCCAGTTCTAGGGATTGAATCTAGGGCCTTATGCAGGCAAGGCAAGCACTCTAATATGGGGATATACCTCTAGCCATTTTTAGTTTTAATTTTGAGACAGAGACTCATTAATTGCTCAGGTTTGCCTTGAACTCATCCTCTATACCCTGCTGATCTTGAATTTGTAGCCTCCTGAGTAGCTGGGATTATAGGCTCGTGATACCAGGTTTGGTTTAAGATTTACTTTTCAAAATAATTTCTGTATTTATCAACATATAAATGTAGGAATTCTTATTGCCTGGATGCCATTATTTCCAGAAAAATGTTCTTATTATTTAGGCAATATTTGGTTTTTTTCTTTCTCCCCCCACTGGAAAAGAAACAAGGGAAACGGAAGAAGACAGACGAAGATCCTTCTTCCCACAAAGACAAGTCATTAACATGCTACATTTAATGGCTGCAATTAGTGTCAAAGATCTTGCTCTTTCAGTTACAGGAGGATGAGATGATGATGATGATGATGACGATGATGATGATGATTAGTTTTTGAGACTTGGTCCTGTGATATAGCCCTGGTTGGAATCTATTATGTAGACCAGACTGGCTTCAAACTTGAAAAATCACCTTCTACCTCTGCCTCCTGATTGTTGGGATTGCAAACAGTGCCATCACTACTGGCTTGAGAAGAATTTATATTTCTCTTACCATTATAACTATTTTTCCTTACATTTTTTTTTTTTTTTTTTTTTTTTGTTTTTGATTTTGTCTTTTTTGAGACAGGGTCTCCCTGAAGCCCCAGCTGTCCTGGAACTCACTTTGTAGACCAGGCTGGCCTTGAACTCACAAAGATCCACCTGCCTCTGCCTCCCAAGTGCTGGGACGAAAGGTGTGCACCACCACATGCAGCTATATTGGACTTTTTAAAAATTCTTTTGAGATAGAGTCTCCCTGTAGCTCCAGCTGGCATGGAACTTGCTATGTCGACTAGGCTGGCCTCAGTCTCACAGAGATCCACCTGCCTCTGCCTCCTGAGTGCTGGGATTAAAGGCATGTGGCATCATATCCGGGTTGTATGGCTCTTTTAAATGGTGATATAATTTATCACCTTTTCTTTATACTTGTGTGTGTGCATGAGTGTGTGTGTGTGTGTGTGTGTGTGTGTGTGTGTGAGTATGTATGTGTGTGTGTATGCATGCATGTGTGTGGAGGCCAGAGGGGGGAAAACAGTGTATTGTTCAATTTTCTCTATCTTAAAAGTTTTGAGATCTGTATGGTCTCTCATTGAATCTTGAGCCCACTGATTTTTCTAGGATGTAAAGACAGGTCAGAGATTTCCTTAGCTTGTAGGAAGACCAAATGGGGAGCTGGAGAGATGGCTCAGTGTTTAAGAGGACTCGTTGCTCTTGCAGAGGATCTGGGTTCAATTCCCAACACCCAGATGGTGGCTAACAACTGTCAGTAACTCTGTTTCCCAGGGATCTAATGCCCTCTTCTGATCTCCATGGGCACTGCATGAAATGGTTGCATCTACCTACATGTAGGCATTATACTCAGACACATAAAATAAAAATAAAATATTTCAGAAAGAAGACCAGATGGTTTCTTATACTGACTTAAAAATGATTAGCATGGTAAATTTTGTTATGTTTACTATGATAAAAAAGTTGAGGCTGGAGAAATGGCTCCACAGTTAAGAACACTGCTTTTCGTGCAGAGGACCCAGATTTGGTTCCCAGCACTCATATCAGGGGGCTCCCAAATGCCATAACTCTAACTTCAAGGGATCTGATGCCCTCGTCTGGCTTTGGTGGGTACCTGCATGCATGATAGGTAATACGGACACACATACACACACACACACACGCACACACACACACACACACATACACACACACACACACTATAAAAATTAAAGCTGGGTGTGGTAGCACATGCCTTTAATCCTAGCACTCAGGAGGCAGAGGCAGGCGGATCTTTGTGAGTTCAAGGCCAGCCTGGTATACAGAGTGAGTTCCAGGACAGCTGGAGCTACAGGGAGACCCTGTCTCGAACAGACCAAAAACATTAATTAAAAAAATCACAGACTTGAAGGAAGGGCTAATGGATGAAAAACCACAAATTAGAATTGGAGTTGCAGTAATGCAACTGTCATCTGTCCAGCACAGGTCTTCATTGCAAGTCTCCTACAAAGAGTGATTTTTGTTTAGTCAACAAGTGTTTGAAGAGTAAGGAGGATGAAGGTGAGGAAGTAGATTTTTATATGATGACTTTAATAAGTTATTGGCAAATGTTGTAATCAAAGAATAGGCACAAGCATTAAACAGCATCTAGCCTGGGTATAGAAGTAGAGGGCAGGTCTGCGAAGGCTTCCTTGTGATGCTTGAAGTAATTAAAAATGCGGAGGAAATAATCACCTCAGAAAGGGTGGGAGCGGAGACAGGGAAGGGTGGGCAGAGGAAATAATATGTGAAAGTATAGGGGCAGGAAAAACTATATGTGCAGTGAGTTTCACCAGAGCTCTGGTTTCTCAGGATATGAACTAAGAAGTGGAAGAGGGGAGCCGGAGAGATGGCTCAGCAGGCAAGAGCACTGGCTATTCTTACACCCGCATGTTGGCTAACAAACACCTGTAACTCCAGTTCCAGGGGATCCAACAGCCTCTTCTGGCCTCTGCAGGCATTGTACCAATGTAGTGCACCTATACATGGGCAAAACACTAATTTACATAAAATAACAATAAATACTTAAAAAAAAACAGAACAGGAAGATGGCTGGAAACAAGGCCAGCCAGGCAGAGAAGCAGAGTACAGGAAAGTCCTATTCTAGCTTACAACTGAAGCCATGGGAACATATGGGAAAGTTTAGAAGAAGAAATTAAACAAGGAGAAGAGGAATAGGAGGGGGAATGAATCAAGATGGAACTGGTACACAAAATTGGGAAAATTTGAGAAAGAGGCCAGAGGAATAAAAGATGGACCAATAGGATTTATTACCACAGAATATAGAGAGTTCTTCAAGAAGGGAGTGATAAACAGAGTAAAGTGATGCTTGAAGTAATTAAAGCTTAAAGATAGCTTAAAGATGGTTGAAATGAAAGGTGGCTAAATGTTTGAAAGAGGAAATGACAGCCTTTTTGGTGTAAATTTTAAATGATTTGTACATGTAGTATAAAGCATGAATGGAATATGAAAACTGAAGACTAAGGGTGGCTGCTATATGAAAATTCACCTAGAAAGTGAAGACGATTGTAGCCACAAGGAGGTATTTGAGGGAATTTTAAATATAGAAGACATGAAAACATTTGTAAACTATGGAAATGAACACTCTGGAAATATTCTAGAATACAAGGTCAAAAGACAATACCTTTTAAAGTAAGGTCTCAGAGGGCAAGAACGTAACATGATTTGTAGGCTAATCCTTGAAAAAATTATGAGACAACTTTTCCTTGGAGACTAAAAGAAAAGAGTTAAGGAGGATACAGCTGTAGATAATTTTGTAGGTGTGGAGGAAAGAAATTGTCAGAAATTGTGGCTGCCAGATTCGGTTTTCCCCGTGGAGTAGGAGACATAGATTCATGCTGAAAGCACAGAATGAGGGAAAGGTCTAGAAAAGAACAGCAAGAGTCTAACAGAATGAGAGGGACAAGGTGGGGGAGGATCAGGGCTATTTAAGTATTAGGTGGGACTGATTCGTAGTCTCTATCTGGTTAGAGACTACAATTTTGTAGAAGATATTATACTAGTATAACTTTTATTCCCCATCAACATTGTATATTAGGAAAAGTGGGAAGGGAAAATCATAGAAGTAATTCAGTTTATATGGCTTTATGTGACTTACATGGCAAATAGACTTCGAAGATATGTGTAGAAGAAAATTGTTAAACCTAGAAACCAGATTGCTTAGAGAAGAAAGTAAGTCTATAAATGTTTGTTAGAGTAGGGAAAAAAATGGAGGGAACAGTTAACTGGATGTCTTAATTTGTGCTGAGGGTAAAAAGCTTAGTTGGAATAAGAATGTGATAATCTCCAGAGAAGCAACTTTGATCTTAGGATCTTTAGATGTAGAAAAGTTCTGAATGATGACAAGATCCATAAGAGGCAAAAGAATAAGATGTATTATTTGTGTAATAAAGATTCTTATCATAATTGGAGAAGTTGGAGTAGAGAGGAAGTCATTACAAGTGCCTGAAATTTATATTGAGTAATACTGATCAGGGCATGAGTAGAAATCATTGAGGAAGGCCAGAAAGTGATAATGCTACATGGCCTGAAACCAGAGGAAGGGTTTTTATGCAGATGCAGAAGAGGTGAAGGTACTCACAGGGAAGCAAGAATAATTCTCCTTTTATTGTGTGCAGGTGGGTGTCTGTGTATGTGCCTGAACTTACATGTGGAGGTGAGTTCAATTTTAGGTTTTTGTTCCTCAGGATACAAGATATTGTCTCTCAGTGGGACCCAGGGCTTGCTGATAATAGACAGCCTGGCTGCCTACCGAGGACCAGGGATCCTCCTGTGTCTACCTGCTCAACACTGGGATCACAAGCACGCATCAAGGTTCCACTTTTTACATTGGTTCTGAGGCTCAGGACATTATGGTTGCACAACAAGCACTTTATGAACTGAGCCACCTTTCCAGCCTCTTTCCTTCTTATATGGGTTATAAAAAACTAGCAGGGAGCTGACAAAGAGATATCCTTGGGGGTTTTGCCATTTAGGAGCTCAAGGCAGGAGGATTGCCACATGTTTAAGGTCAGCCTAAGCTACAGACTGAGACTGTCTCAAAAAAAAAATCATACACATGCACTAAGACATATCCTTGGTCAGTTCAAGTTTTAGGTAGAATATGAGTGCAATGCACTCAACACAGAAGTTTTTAACAGACACCACGAGTTAACAATGGAAAGAAGCTTCTGGAAGCAGATAGAAAAGAACCAGGATCACATGTGAAGGAGGATTGGGGTAGAAAGCACAGACCTGAATGGAGGAAGATAAATAACCAATGTTATTTAGAGCCGATGAAATAAAGAACTTCTTGTGCAGCTTTAGGCATGTTTAAAACATAACTATAGATAACACAGACTCATAACATGTACATAAGCACATATTTATAAAGAGTTGGTCAAGTGGCTGGAGAGATAACCTAGCAGTTAAGAGCACTGACTGCTCTTGCAGAGGATCCGGGTTCGATCCCCAGAACCCACATGGCGGCTAAAACCGTCTGTAACTCCAATTCCAGGAGAACTCCAGTTCCAGGGGAATCTGAGACCCTCTTCTGACCTCCGCGGCATTGCACGACACGGGTGCTCAGACCTGCATGCAGACAGTACATTCATACACATACAAAAATAAATAAATAAAATAAAAAAGGAGTTGGTCAAAGAAAGAATACACACACATATGCTCACAAATGATTACATAAGGAAATCTCACATGAGAAAAGAAACGAAGTTATAAAACACAGACTATTCACATTTGAAATAGACTACAGAAAAATTTTAAGTGGAAAGTAAAACTTGGGAGAATGGACTGAAAATCAAGGTGAATGAAATATAAACAATATTTGACAGAAAGTGGCAAAATATGTGGAACAAATACTAATTACAAGGTCATGAATTTATTCTTTATTTTTAATTGAAAATCTGTCTCCTTTGGTCTTCCCGTACTTGCACTCAATCACCTTATTGATTTCCTATATGAGATGCTATCAAAACGTTGGACTATTCTCATGTCTTTACCATGTTTCATTTTTTTAAAAAAACAGGCTGAAAGTTACTTTCAAATGGTCTTGTTTATTAAATTTAATAGGCAGCTCACCATTATTGACTGCTTCATGCATGCATACTATCATGCTTCTTGTATTTAAAATATCCAGCCCTATGTAATCATACAGTTTGAACACTACAAAAGAAAATGGAACTTCTGTCTTCCTTGATCTGTACTTTATTTCCATCTTAATGCTGTCATGTCCACTACTGGTTTAAGGGGAAGTGATTCACCATCTCAGTCTCTAGCATGCTTTGCCAGCAAAGCCATGCTTCTCCATTCTAGACACGTACAATTTATGTATGCTTATATATGCACTTTCCAAGATGGGGTTCTCCTTCACTTTCTCAACTGGCACTGAATTTACAATGAAACCTAGTGTGGCCTCAAACTTTCCATCTTCCTCTTCAGTCTTCTGACTGTTGAGATTATAGGCACGCACCACCATGCCCAACTGCAATGAATAAGATACTTGCTATAATAAATAAGCTACTTACTGTTGTATAATCAACCCAAAAGTTGGTGGCTTGAGACAACAGCTATTTAATGACATCAATTTGATGAGGGCAAGGTGGCAGTTTATTTGTGAGCTTTGCCCAACGTCACTCATATAGCTAGGTTATCATATGCCTGACAGTTGGTCTGATTTAAGGTTAGGACCTTCCTTCCTTTTCTTCTTCCCTCCTTCCGTGTGTGTGTGTATGTGTGTATGTGTGTGTGTGTGTGTGTGTGTGTGTGTGATATGCATGTGTGCAGGTAGGCTGCTACTTGTGGGTGTATGTGGAGGTCACTGGAATGTGTTCTCAGTTGGTTTTCCACTTTATTAGTTGAGAGGCAGTCTCTCACTAAAGCTGGAACACATTATTTCAGCTAGACTGTACATACATGCCATATGAAATTATTTCATCCTAAAAATTTCTCTATAAAGATGGATCATAAAGAAATGATTAGGCATAGAACGTTAACATTTTGGACTCATATTTCATTTCCATGTTGCTCCAAGATTTTCAACATTATGTTCAAGAGATATGCTACATAAGAAAGTAGTGAGACAGTGGGTAAAAGCTGTGCTCAGACCCCACAATTCCATGCCACTTTATTTAACATGTTTTATTTAGCTTCAGTTTTAGATATACAGTAACACTAAGGCACTGCTTCTCCCATAAAGCTGGATTTATCTTTTAGATTAAACATAACACCAAAACAGCAGGTGTATATTCAATAACACTTAGATTACATATGTAACATTCATTATTTAATACCACTAACACCCAAAGTTGACAGGGTACTGAAAAAGTTACCTATTATTTTATAGATGAAATAGTATTAATTTTTTTGAGACAGGGTCTCACTATATAGCTCTGGATGCTTGGAACTCACTATGTAGACCAGACTGGCCTCAAACTCACACAGATCCATTTGCCTCTTTCTCTCCAGTGCTGAGATTAAAGATGTGAGCTACTATACTTGGTTAACATAAACTTGAAACTAGAGCCTCACCAATAAATTATAATATAAATTACTATCTATTTAGATGAATAATAAACAGACATATAACAACAAAACAAAATGAAAATTAATAGTATCTCTAAAGTAATTTAATTTCAAATTTTAGATCTTAAAACAGAAACTTCTTGTGATGTTACCCAGGAATGAGCTAAGACTTTGTAAGTCAGATGTCTAGATTGCTTACTGGAATCCAGTTAGTGAATGGTAGCAGTAGTACAGTGGAGGATGCATTTAGACAAGTACTTAATAGAAGATAATTGAGTTATTTTCCTTAAGCTCCTAACCTGACATTAGAAAGAGCCTGAGATAATAGACTAAATTAAGAGCAAGTAATATGTTTATTGAGATCTTTTACTTTGTCTACCAAAGAATATTTGAATCATATTTAAGATTCCCAACAAAATTCAGTACCAACAAATCCAAGAATTCCCTCCAGAGGAGGGAAAATCCTTATATAATCTGTATATCATTCTATGCTTATTTGGTAACTGGTAGAACAGACTTTTAAAACTCATTATGATTTATGGTTTATAAATACATACACATGCTGGGACAAGGAAATAACTTTATTTACTTTCTCTAATTCTAAAGTCACAGATTGAAATTTTGATAATTACTCCATAGAAATTGGTGAAGTGGTTTGAATGAGTGTCCCTTACGAGCTCCATGTATTTAGACACTTAGACCCCAGTTTGTTGTGCAGTTTGGGGAGGGTCAGGGAACTTTCAGGAGATGTGACCACACTGGAGAAAGTAAATCACTAGGAACAGGCTTTGAGAGTTTTTAAGCCTTTTCAGATTTCTGGTCTTTTTCTGCTTGTGCCATTTTTTTTTCCCCAGGCACCTGTGTGCTATGCCTCCGCCATTATGGATTCTAGCCCTCTGGAAGCTTAAGCTCAAATAAACTCTTTCTTTTACACATCACCTTCCCTTATCACAACATAGAAAAATAACTAATACAGTAATTGTTACCAAGAGTGGGATGTTTGGTGGAGAATCTGACCATGTGGGATTTTGTAGAAATGCAGAAGACTTTGGAAGTTTGGACTAGAAAAACATCTGAATGGTGTAAGCGAAGCTTAATGGGCTGTTGTAATAGGAACCTGGAAGAAAGTAGTGCTGATTGACTTAAGAATAAATGGTGTATTTTGGAAAAGCATCTGGTTGCAGTCTGCCCCCAGTCAAAGAACTTGCCTATAGCTAAGTTAAAAAAATAGACTAATTTCTTTGGTGGAGGAAATTTCAAGACAGTATAATATAGAAATGGTGGACTGGTTATTAATGGTGAACATTAGGTAGATCTAAAACATTCTAAAATTCGTATGGAAAAACAAAAGTCCCTGGATAGCCAAAGCAACCCTGAGCAAAAAGAGCAATGCAGAGGGATTAGTATACCAGACATCAAACTATATCAGAGGGCTATAGTCATAAAAACAGCCTGGTACTGGCACAAAAGCAGACACATAGATCAATGGAACAAAATTGAAGATCCAAACTTGAGCACATGTAATTTCAGCCACCTCATAGTTGACAAAGGGCCCAAGAAGACTCAGTAGAGGAAAGACAGCATCTTCAGCAAATGGTGCTGGCAAAACTGGATCACCACTTATATAAGAATGAAACTAAACCCCTACCTTTCACCCTGCACAAAAATCAACTCCAAATGGATCAAAGACCTCAATGTGAAGCCTGAAACTCTGAAGATGATAGAAGAAAACATTGGCAGTAATCTACAAGATGTAGGCATAGAAAAAGACTTTCTAAATCAGACAGCAACTGCACAGGAAATAAGGTGAATAATTGACAAATGGGACCTAATTAAGCTCAAAAAGCTTCTGTACAGAGAGAGAAACAATCAAAGAAGTGAAAAGAAAACCCACGGAGTGGGAGGAAACCTTCACCAGTCATACATCTGACAGAGGATTAATATACAGAGTATTTAAGTTACTAAAAAAAAAACCCAAAGTATCAAGAAAACAAACGACCCAATCAAAAGATGGAGTAAAGAGCTAAACAGAGACTTCACAAATGAAGATGTAAAGATGGCTGAGAAACATCTTAAAAAGTGTTCAGCATTGCTAATAATTAAGGAAATACAAATGAATACCACTTTAAGATTTCATCTTACAAAAAAAAAATAAAAAATAAAAATAATAAAAAAAGATTTCATCTTACCCTGGTAATACTGGCTATGATCAAGAAAACAAATGATACCAAATGCTGGAGAGGTTATGGGGAAAGAGGAACCCTAATTCACTGCTGGTGGGAATTCAAACTTGTGAAACCCCTATAGAAAGCAGTGTGGAGAACCCTTAAAAAACTCAACAAAATCAACCTACCACCTAACCCAATCATACCACTCCTGGGAATATACCCAAAAGACTCATCCTATTGCAGAGATATATGCACAACCATGCTTATTGCAGCTCTCTTCACAATAGTGAAGAGCTGGAAGCGACCCAAATGTCCCTCAGTTAATGAGTGGATAAAGAAAATGTGGTACATCTACACAATGGAGTTCTCTGCAGCAGTAAAGAAAGACTTCTTGAAATTTGCAGGTGAATGGATGGAATGAGAAGCTGTTATGGTAAATGAAGTAACACAGTCCTAGAAAAAACAAATGACCTATGGTGTCCGTCATTTGTGGATCTGTGCTGGATAGCTTCATTGTCAACTTGACACACCTGGGCTGAGGGAGCCTCAATTGGGGAACTGGCTCCACTGGACTGGCCTGTGGCCACATCTGTGGAGTACTGTCTGATTGTCCAGCCGTGTGGGAGGGCCTGGCCCACAATGAGTGGTGCCACCCTGGGCAGGTTGTTGTGTACGGTATAAGAGGGCAGGCTGGGCATGGGCCAGGGGAGCAAGCCAGTGAACAGCATTCCTCCATGGCCTGTGCTTCAGCTCCTGCCTCCAGGTTCCTGACCTGAGTTCCTGCCTTGGGCTCCCTAAGTGATGAACTGTGACCCACGAGATGTAAGCTGAATAAACCCTTTCTTCCCCAAGTTGGTGTTTTGTCACAGCAATTGAAGACAAACTAGAACAGGATCCTAGCACCAAATCTTTATTTGTAAGGCAAACATTAATTTTTTTTCTTTTTTAGTAAATACCATACATGATGCTACTATAAAAGTATATTAACACATATTTCTACTTGCTATATAACTTAGGAATGTAAAGTAATATTTATTTTTACCTGCATGCAACTCCACTGTTAAAATGTGAATCCCTAAACATGTTTTGAAATTAAGCTATAGGTTAATTTTAGGTGATGTAATTTTGGTACATGTGTAGAGTGTATATATGCATATTTTGGAGCAATATAAAATCAAAGGGAACAACAACAACAACTGATTTGTTCAAAGAACTGACTGAAACAGTAAACTTCTGCCCAAAACAGTAAACTTCTGCCCCAAACAGTAAACTTCTGCACCAAAAAATTTTTAAAAAGCCTGAGAAAAAGATGTAAGACGTGTATGGCAGAATGCATGAGCTCTGGAGGGGTGGGGGGCAAGGAAGGGGAATGGGTCTGGATTTGATTAAGAAATGTTGTGTGAAATGCATAAAAGTTCAATAAAAATTAAGAAAAAAAATGGAGCAGAAAAATGCAAAATATACAGTTTGGATAGAAAAAGAGCACTAGAAAGCTTAATGTTGGAGTAAAGGTTTGTGCTGAAGGAGGCTCTTTTTGATAAGGAGATGTAAAGCCTTTATGGAAAGGACTAGAGATTTGTACTTAAACAATGGAAAGGGTACCATTAGGACAAGACCCAGATAAACCTGCAACTTGTGAAATGAAAAAGCCCAAGGAGTTTTCTCCTAGAAAACTGCAACCTACAAAAGATGTTCCTAGTGTGGATGAAGGAGGTCAGGATCCATCGTAAGCTGGCAGCCAAACTTGGCATTATCTTTCAGATGGTGCTGGCTTTAGAGGCAAGAAAGATGCAAGAGTGTAGGGGTTATTAGTTCTTCCTCTGTGGTTTCAGAGAACTACCAAGGCCAGGTAATATACAGGAGAAGCATCCCTGGATAAAAAAGGCCCTGATAGGCCATTTCGTGAAGCTGTGAAAGGTGATGCCTGGTTGGCAGTGTAAACCCCAAGAGGCTGGAGATGCTAAAGCTGGGAGACATCTGCCAAGTAGAGCTGCATACAGAGAGCCATACCAGTGCAAGAGGGATATGTATGTTATATGTAGCAAAGCTGGAGGGGCTGAGCCATCTAAGTCCTTTGAAAGTCAAGTTCCAGAAGTTGGACATGGAGTTACTGGATTTGGTGTTGACCCTGGTGACTTTCTTGTTTTGGTCCAGTATTTCCTCACTATGCCCCATTTCTCCCTTTTGGAATGGGAATGTGTATTAAGTTTCATTGTATCTTGGAAGTACATAATTTGTCTTTTGATTTTACAGGAGCTTACAGTTAAGAGATGGCCTTGAGGCTCAGAAAAAGACTTTGGACCCTGGACTTCTGAATATTATTGAGACCGTTAAAGACTATGGGGACTTTTGAAGGTGGATTAAATGCATTTTACATTTTATATGGTCATGAGCCTATGGGAGCCAGGGAGTAGAATGTGGTGGCTTGAATGAGAATGTTCCCTATAGGCTCCAAGTATTTGAACACTTGGTCCCCAGAATGTGGTGCTGTTTGTGGAGGGTTAAGGAACTTTTAGGAGGTGTGGCCATGATAGAGGAAGCACATCTGCAGGTGGGCCATGAGGGTTTTTAAGCCTTGTCAGTTTTCCCGTCTTTCTTTGCTTCCTGTGTCTTCTTGAAGATGTGATTGCTTGGCTTTCTGCTCTGGCCACCTTTGCCTCCATATCTCCCCTGCTATTATGGACTCTTACTCTCAGGAACCATAAGCTCAAATAAACTCTTCCTTTTTTAAGTTGTTTTGTCCATGGTGTCTTATCACAACAACAGGAAAGTAAGAATTACAGTTGGTTTCAAAAATAAAAGGAAGTCATTACTTGACGGGTGTGTTAGCATGTACCTGCCTACAATCCTAGCTGTTGGAAAGGTGGAGCAGAAAGATTCCAAGTTCAAAGACATGCTGGTCTACATAGCAAGGTCCTGTCTCAGCAACAAACAACCACCAAACAAACAAAAAAGCCAATTATTCAATATGAAGACTTGTAGTAAACCTTTTAAGGTAGTCAAGAGCCTTTGAAGAACACCATTAAATGGCAAAAAATAAGTTATTCAACAGAGCAGAAGCGGCAGAAGTCAGGTGAAACTTTGCCATGAGAGCGAAGTCAAGATTACCTGAAAGAGTTTAGCTAATGTGAAAAATGACTCAGAGATACTGAAAACTGGTGTCTTTTTAAAATAACTTATTCAGAGAGAAAGAGAGAGAGAGAGAGAGAGAGAGAGAGAGAGAGAGAGAGAGAGAGAGAGAGAGTGCACATTTGCTATAGAAGGTTTTGAGTGAAAAACAGGCCAGTGTAAGAGAATACAAAAAAGCAAATTGATAATCTGTTTAATTATTACACTTAAAAATTTTAATTTCTTTTTTTTTTACAGTTTTTTTTTAAATTTTTTTATTTATTTCTGTATGTGTATCAATGTACTGTCTGCATGCAGGTCTGTGCACCCGTGTCGTGCAATGCCACGGAGGTCAGAAGAGGGTGTCAGATTCCCCTGGAACTGGAGTTCTCCTGGAATTGGAGTTTCAGACGGTTCTCGGCCGCCATGTGGGTGCTGGGGATCGAACCCAGGTCCTCTGTAAGAGTGGTCGGCGCTCTTAACCGCTAGGCCATCTCTCCAGCCCCCCAAAATTTTAATTTCTAAGAAATGAAACAAGGCAGGTTAGTGGGTTAGTGGTGCTTTTTAAAAAAAAAATGGATGCTGACAGGGCTGCCACTGGCTCAGTGGTTGCGAGCACTGGCTACTCTTGCAGAGGACATAGATTCAGTTCCTGGGACCCACATAGTGATGCATAATTTTTTGTAACTCCAGATCCAGGATCAGATGTCCTCTCTGGTCTCTGCAGGCATTACGTGACACCAGTGTATTTACATACGCATAGACAAAACACTCATAGACATAAAATAGAAATAAATATCAAAAAGATATTGACATGTTCCTGTTTTTTTCTTCTTGGGTTTTGCTCCTGCATTCCAGCTTTTGGTATAACCCACATGAACATCTATGTAAACTGCCCTGAAGAAACTAACCCTGGGACAGTTGCAGCGATAAAGGAAGAGTTATTATGAAGGACTTTATTGTAAAAAAAAAAAAGGAAAAAAAAATAAAGGTCTCCATTACAAGCAGTTTGGAAAAAAAAAACTAAGGTGATTTTCAAAAGAATAACTGAAATTGTTCTGGGCTAAAACAGCAATACTGTGTTTTTATTTGGTTCAATAAGAACAGTGAAACTTTTGTTTCACTGATAGATAATACATCGAGTAAATTAACAGTGAAAACAAAGTATAACATGTTTAAATGAGCTGCTATGAAAAAATTGGCTCATTTCTAAGACAAAATATGCAGGAAAATCCTCGAATTTCTATGCAGAAACTGTTAAGTTACAAGTGTGTGGCTCCTGTTTCCAGGTAGTTCTGCAATATGATTGTTTTATAACTGTGGGATAAAAGCTACTGTCTCCTTTCCGTAGGAGAGACCAATGAGCAGTGCTGTCAATGGCTTGACTTTTCTGTTGAGAAATAAATGCAGTAATTGCATCTGAGGGCCTATAGAACATTTTCTCTAATTTTTGTGCATGTGGTTCACGTGCACATGTAGTGTGTGTGCATGTGTGTGTGTGTATGTGTGTGTGTGTTCACATGTAAGTAGAGGTCACAGGTTGGTATTTGGTAAGTCGTCAATTGCTCTCCATGTTATACACTAAAGTGGGGTCTCTCACTTGAACACAGACTTCTCACATTCAGCTAGTCTAACCAGTTTCCTCCAGGGATCTTGTTTCTTTTCCCCTAGCACTGGGACTACCCTGCAGATACCACAGTATGTGGCCCTGGGAATCTGAACTCCTGTCATCACATCTGGCCAAAAACTCTCCCACCCTACTTTTTTTTTTTTTTTTTTTTTTTTTTTTAGACAGGGTCTCTCTATAGCCCCAGCTGTCCTGGAACTCACTTTGTAGACCAGGCTGGCCTTGAACTCACAGAGATCCACCTGCCTCTGCCTCCTGAGTGCTAGGATTAAAGGTATTTGCCACCACACCCGGCTTAAATATTGTTCTTAGCCACCATGTAGGTGCTGGGAATTGAACCTGGGTCCTCTGCAAGAGCAGTCAGTGCTCTTAACCACTGAGCCATCTCTCCAGCCCACCCTACTTTTTTTTTTAACCCACTGAGCCATTTCCATAGCTCGAAAATTTCTTTCTTTCTTTTTTTTTTTTGATGTAGGAGAAATATACTACCACTCAATCTCTACTGTAAGGTTGGCAGCCCTGAGAACTCCTTTTTCACTTTTAGCCTGTTGGTTGGCTGTATCAGTCTTGTTTAAAACATCGCGGCTTCTTTATTTTCAGAGGGTTTTTGTTAAAATGAAGATATGTTATTCCCTTCTATACTGTGTTTTAAAAGTGCTAACTCTGGGGCTGGAGAGATGGCCTAGCGGTTAAGAGCACCGACTGCTCTTGCAGAGAACCTGGGTTCAATCCCTGGCACCCACATGGCAGCTAAGAACTGTCTATAACTCCAATTCCAGGAGAACTCCAGTTCCAGGGGAATCCAAGACTCTCTTCTGACCTCTGCAGCATTGCACGACAGGGGTGCACAAACCTACATGCAGATGGTACATTCATACACATACAAAAATAAATAAAAAAAATTAAAAAAATAAAAGTGCTAACTCTATGACCCCTACAATGTTTCCCTAATGGAGAATGGATCCCTAGTTTGAAGGTACGTATATAATAGTAGAAGTTTGAAGATCATATAGTGGGAAACATTTAGATAGTCACTGGTTCTTTTTGGAAGTTTAAAATTGCATGTCATTGGACTAAACATTTATAAGAAGAAATCCATCTTTCTAATCCACCATATTTAGTTAAACAGAATAACTACAAGACAGATTGTTTTGAAACGTTCAAGATGTATACATAACACAAGACAAGATACTGTTTCACTAGAATGCAATCCCAACAACATATAAAAGGAAAATGTTACAAAGGCCTCTTCCATGTGTTTTCATTATCTCAAAATAGTATGTACTCCAAGCATATACTACACAGGGTTTTTGTGTGTGTGTTTTATAGACAAAGAACTGTGGCAGCATAGAAAGATCAGCATTTCCAAGTTTTCTGAATTTATTCTTTCCTGATTTCTGATTTTTAGACGCTACCTCTAAATGTAATTTCCATTCTTTAATATCCATTCACTTTATTAAATTTATTAAAATATAAAATTTATTAAAAAATTAATACTTTTTGAGTACCATAGGTGACTTGAAATTAAATCACATGCATCTTTCTTTTATGCATCAATGTGTTAGTTTTAAGGATTAATGGGCTTCATCCTTAGCACCTATATTATTCTTTGGTAGCTAGTGACACAGGGATATGTTAACTCTTTCAAGCTAAGACACTATTTACTAAACTTCATGAGGCATGAGAATCTTAAATGTAAAATACACTTATGTTCAAATTTATTTACCATGGGGAATTCATTTAGAGAAGAGCTTTTTCTTTTTTTTTCCTTTTTTTTTTTTTCTTGTCTTTTTGAGACAGGGTCTCCCTGTAGCCCTACCTGTCCTAAAATTAGCTCTGTAGACCAGGCTGGCCTTGAACTCACAAAGATCTGCCTGCCTCTGCCTTCCAAGTGCTAGGATTAAAGGTGTGTGCCAACATGCCTGGCTGAAGAGCTCTACCTTCACATTGGCAGGAAAGCTAATAAATAAAGTCTCATATACTTATAATCACTATGATTTAGTGTGTGCTAGAGGACACTTTATAAGGGCAGTGAAAACTATTCTTTTTATCCTAACTGGTAGAATAATTCTTATTCAGTTGCAAAGAGAATGACTTTAAACTTATGATAAAAATCTTTAAGATTTTCTAATACTCTACAAAGTATAATACATGAACACTGCAGTTGCTGTTATTTTTCCTTAGGTTAAATTAGGCTTATCTGATACAATATATTGTCTACCTCTTCAAGTACATGTTTTGTTTCCTAAACTAGTGGAGAAATACCTCTTCTGAGTAAATCACCTTGATGCATTGGCAAATAGTGGCTAGAAATCTTTGCTAATAGCCCATTTGCATCCTGTGTCTTTTTAAAACAAAATAATTAGTAAATTTCCCTTTATAAGATGCTATCACCTGCTTATTTCTGGACTTTTAAACATTCACTCTCCAGGCTGGTTCAGATAATTCTTCCCAGTACAAACGGCATCAGCTCTGGGGCTGATCTGCTGTTTGCCCAGCAGAGGAGTTACATATTGCCTTTTGAAGAATGACACCTCAGCTGCAGCCTTGACATTTGGCCTGTCTTTGAATGGCTTGAGATACAGCTCTAAAGAATAATCTTTATTATTCAGAATAACTTTGGACATTCTGACTTTTCACACTAAACTCCATGGAAAGAGTTTAATTATATGGGAAATGGGGTTATATAATCTAAATTGCTATCATTCCACACAAACTCTCATGGATATTTCTCTTATTCCCAGAGAAGAATCTGTTCAAGCCTTTTCCTTCTTTGACTGTTCAGTTTCGGGAAGCCAATTTTGATGAGTTTTATATCTGCCACCTGGCAGTACTGTTCTCAAACTTAATATTTTTCTCATAAGTTTATAAGTTAGGGTTACACAGAAAGAAAATGAAATTAGATCTTAGCAATGAACTAAAGACATTCTATTAATGGTACTGTGTTGTTCCTATCCCTTAGGGAGAGACTCTTAAAATCCTGATTTCTTTACCACCACATCTTTTTGGTCATCAAGTCCTGTTTTCTCCATAGTACTTCTTTTTTTTAAAATTCTTAGCTGCCATGTGGGTGCTGGGGATCGAACCTGGGTCCTCTGCAAGAGCAGTCGGTGCTCTTAACCGCTAGGCTATCTCTCCAGCCCCTCCATAGTATTTCTAATGTGAATCTTTCTCCTGTTCTCAATGCTTCCGGTCCACAGCATAACGCCAGCTGCCATCTTCTTATAAAGTATTGCTACAATCACTTCTTACCTGGCACGTTACCTCTGTACACCAACCTGTTTCAGTTAATCTTCCAAGGCAAAAACCTATGTTGCTCAAATACTATTATTATCTATGGTATAATATAAAATCATCTGCTTTAAGAGCTCTATAATGGGTTCCTTGCCTCATCATATGAAATCTAAATGCATCTGCATACCGTGAAGGCTCTCAGCAATGCCAGTCCTCACTACTTCACAGGAACTTCTTTCTGCTCCTGCCAGTCTGACCTCTGATCTTCTCTCAGATTCCACTAGACCTCTTTACACAACTTCTCTCCTCTGTATTACCCTCTTTTCTATCCTTTCTAATCCAGAGTCCATCCATTCTATAAGGTAAGTTTGCACTCTTTGAAGCCTTTATTTTCCACTTATATATATGAACAATGAAAAGAATACTTAGCACGAGTATACTCTATGAGATAACAAATGAAGTAGATTATATACCAGTATTATACACACATACAACATGAAGAATTCTCTTTAACTTGCTCATTGCAGAAGTTTTCAAATATTTTCAAATATTTGAACTTTTCAAATATTAAATGTATTTTCAATATAATAGTATTTAGAAAAACTAAGTCATAAATGCTGTAAACTTATTAGCAGAGTATTTCACACTTGTAATATATCTTACCAAATTAGTATGCTAATACATGATTTTTATGTGTGTATGTGTGCACATGTGTGTACAAGTTTTCTTGCCCATGAGAACACTTGTGGAGGTCAGAGGTTGACACTGGGTATTTTCCTCTATTGCTCTCTACCTTATTTTTTAGACTGCATGTCTCATTCAAACTAGATCTCACTGTTTCAGGCCAGCAAGCCTCTGTGATCTGTCTGTCTTTACTAGCCCTTATCCCTGTCTGCCCCAAGTGATGGCTGTACCCAGGTTTTACTTGGATGCTGAGGATTTGAACTCAAGTCCTCATGTTCCATGACATTTTTTTTGATGAAATGCCTTTATGCCTTAGTAATTACATAACAGAGATGGAAATCAACCATGTGCTGGATAGCTTTAGTTGTTAACTTGACATACCTAGACAGAGGGAAAATCAATTGGGGAATTTCCTCCATTAGACTAGCCTGTGGCCATATCTGTGGACCATTTCCTTGATTGTTGAATGATATGGAAAGGCCCAGCCCACTCTGGGTGGTGCCATTGCTGGGCAGGTGGTGCTGTATTATACTGGAATTATACAAACACACGCACACATACACACACCATTTTTCTAAATATTTAGACTATCAAGATATTTAGTAGGTATGTATAGGGTATGGTTCAGTGGTATAATACTTGCCTAGCATTCAGGAGAGGCCCTGGATTTGATATCCACCATTAAAAAATTCCCTTACAAACAAAAAACTAAAACAACCTCCAAGGTATTTAATATTTCAGTCAAGAAAAGGAATGTAACTGCTTATGTAAACTGAAGGGTAAAATTTAAAAAAATGCAACCTCTTTTTTCCCTTTTCCTCTTCTTGTTGACCTTTCCAAGGTTTGAGGATGTTACATTCCTGACAGAATGAGGTTTGAAAGTCACATGTGGCTGTGTGCTATAACATTAACATTACATATAATTTTACTTCTAAATAGTTAGAAATTTCTCATAAAAATAAATAAAAGACATGTAGTACACAAAGATGGAAAACTGCTCATTTTAAAAGAAAATAAATGAAGGGACTACAGTAATCCTGATTAGGTATTTACAATATTAAAAAAAAATTCTTTGAGCAGAGACAGGTTAGCTTTTACAATCAAGGCTGTCAGGTGCTGTCCTTTAATCTGACAGACATAAATGGAGCCAAATTAAGACACTTTAGGCTTCAGATCTTTCATTGTGTTTTGATCCTGTTGGTTCTATCCTTTACGGATATTTGCTTTGGTAGCGTTGATTCATGGCTGAAGAAGTATGACTAAATAGCTTATTAGCTAAGAGAAATGAATCTGAATTGGCATTAAAGTATGAAATCCATTATCTATTTGACTTCTAATTAATAAAAATGACTTGAATAAAAAAGTTCACAAAGCTCATTGCTTACAAAAGAGCCAAACAGGGCTGGAGAGATAGCCTAGCGGTTAAGAGCACCGACTGCTCTTGCAGAGGACCCGGGTTCGATCCCCAGCACCCACATGGCGGCTGAGAACCGTCTGTAACTCCAATTCCAGGAGAACTCCAGTTCCAGGGGAATCCGACACCCTCTTCTGACCTCCGCGGCATTGCACGACACGGGTGCACAAACCTACACGCAGACAGTACATTCATACACATAAATAAANATTGCTTACAAAAGAGCCAAACACCTTTTTAAGGTAAACTGTAAATAATTAAAATAAATCTCAAATAAGCGACTTAGAAGAAGACAACCTGCCTCAGTTATCATAAAATACCACAACTTAAATAAACCTGACAACTGTAACAGAAAAGCAAATAGTGGTGCATGCCTTTAATCCCAGTACTTGAGAAGCAGAGACAGGTGGATGTCTGTGATTCCATAAATGCTAGCCTGATCTATGTAGTGAGTTCCAAGCCAGCTGAGGCTACAGAGAAACCCTGTCTCAACAAAACAAACAACAACAAAAAAAATAGGAGGGGGTAGAAGATGGCTCAGCAGTTAAGGGCAGATGCTGCTCTTTTAGGGGACCTAAATTTGGTTCTAAATATACTCAAGTTGCTCACAATTGCTTTTAGCTCCAGCTCAGGGGCATCCAATGCCCTCTTCTGGGCCCTACAGGCCCCTGCTCTAAAGTATACATATACCCACATAGCTACCCATAATTTAAAAATTCATAAAAATCATTAATAAGGGAAATATTTATAATATAATAAAAACTTATTTATGAATAATTTCTATTTGTGAATAAAAATTGATTCACAGCCCAATATAAAATGTGAAAAAGTCATCAACAGATGATTCATAGAAAAACAAAATATAGCCAGTAAATAATATAAAACTGTCTTACTTTAATCTTAAAGAAATGCATTTTAAATGGAGACAAACTTTAATAATTAGAGTTGGAAGATTTAATAACTTATTAAATAGTGGTGAAGACTTGGGGAAAGAAGCATTTGCATAGATTAGTTGTTTATATGAGTTTCTAAAAACACTGTTAATTGAATTTTTGTGATTTTTGTACAATAGAATTTGATGGTATTTAGATTCCCATCCCCTGTCCACACCTCCCCTTACTGCCCCTGCTAATTTAATGTCTAATTTGTGTCCTCAAATGTCCATCAGTGTGGGTCCACCCACCACAGCCTTGTTAATCTACTGAGTCCCATCCTTGAAAGGGATGGTCTCACCCCTCCCAGCAGCCACCAGTTGCCAAACTTTCCTTAGGCTGCATTGGGGTTTATTACCCACTTCCTCATGCCTATGCTTGGATTTTGTTTGGTTTGAGCTTAAATGGGACTTGTGCGTACTGTCACTATTTCTGTCAGTTCCTATGAGACCAGGTGTCTGGAAAACTCTAGTTTCCTCGTGGTCATCTACCACCTCTGGCTTATACATTCTTTCTGTTCCCTCTTCTGCAGTGATCCCTAGTCTTGGGAGACAGAAGTTTGATAAGATGTCCTATTGAGGAATAAGCACTCTGCAGCCTCTTAGTCTCTGCACTTTGGCCGGTGGGGTTTTGTGATAAACATCATCAGGAGTCAGTTTAACATAACTATTTTATGGAAAACTAGTATTGGGATCTCTCCTATACCCTGTGACTTGTCTAGCCTGATGTCAGCTTTGGGCATGGGCTCCATCCTACTATGTGGACCTAAAACCCAATTAGACAGTGGTTGGTTACTCCCATAATATTTGTGCCATGATTGCCCCAGTGGGCATATCTGGCCAGGCCAGTTGTCTTAGTACAGAGGATTCACTGCAGGGCCAAATTGATGGTTATTTTTCCTTCTGGTAGCACACACAGCACATTCCAGCACTATGAAAGCTAGCCAGTAGAGACGAGGCTCTGAAGTCAGCACCAGCTTGATTTCTCCTTGTTTGTTCTATGGCTCATGTATGTAGTTAGTATCTTCAACAACAGGCTCCATCAAGTTCTGGTAAGTAACCAATAGCAGGTACAGTAGCCACTTTTATGAGTTTTTGAAAGAACAAGTTGGCAATATTTAGCAAACTTCAAAAGCAAATATATTTTGAACAATAAAATTTTTATTTCTCAGAATCTGTCTTACTATAAAATAAGTGTGGTGGTTTGAATGAGACTGTCCCCCATAGTCTTCAAGTATTCAGACATTTTATCCCGAGTTGGTGGTGCTGTTTTGTGAGATCTTAGAAGATCTCATGACATACTTCCACCACCTCATGGTGGAGGAAGTATGTCACTGGGAGTGGGCTTAGAGAGTTTAACAAGGCTTGTTAGTCTCCAGAGGCTCTCTCTTGGCTTCCTGTGCTCATTGGAAGATGTGAACCTCGGCTTTCTCCTCCATCCCTGGCCACCATGCCTCCCTGCCACAATGGACACTTAATTCCCTGGAACCGTCAAACATAAGCTCAAATAAACTCTTCCTTTTATAAATTCCCTTGGTCATGGTGGTTTTATCACAGCAACAGAAAAGTGACTAATACAACATGTTTGAAGAAGGCTGTTAATTTATATAATTGTAATAGTGAATTAAGAAATGTCCAAGTTATTTTCTCATACTTGAATTCTAATTTATGAATAGTATATGTCTAAATTAATATTTTAAGATTCATAAACTTTCATTTTGTTTTATTTTTGGTGCTAGATCTGAGCTCAAGGCCTCCAATATGCTGAGTATGCACTCTACGAGTGAACTACATTGCCAGCTCTTTATATTGTACCTATACAATGCTTTAAACCAACTAGAAATTAGTATCAGTACTTATAGTAGTCCTGGACCTCTCTAAGTTGGTAATTTGAAGACAGTGGAAATCAAAGTTATTGTTTCCTAGCATTACCAAGATATACAATTTTCATTTTTATTTATATTATTTTTCATATTGTTTTCATATATTAATTTTCATATTAATTTCATTTTCATGGGCATACCAGTATAATTCTAAGTTTGCAAGAAGGCAAATGTTACATTTAAAGCACAAAATATAGTCATCAGGTTGCAAAGAAAGGAACTATAGGGAGGGGGTCAAATACCTTTAATTTGATTTTCAATGAAAAATTGAGGCTTTTAGTAATTTAATTTTTAAAAATTTTATGTATATGAGTTTTTTGACTACATTTATGAAAGTACACCATGTGCAAACAATGCCTGTAGAGGCCAGAATAGGACCTCAGATTCCCTGGAACTAGAGTTACAGATGATTGTTAGCCACCACTTGGGTGCTAGAATCTGAACCTTGGTTCTCTGCAAGAGAAAGTGCTCTCAACCAGTGAGCTGTTTATCTAGTCTTGGTAATTTTACATTTATATTTTGCCCTCTCCTTTAGTGGCTCATCATTTAAGAACTGGTTGGACATCTAATAAAATGACTTCTTGTACAGGAAAAAAATGCAAATCTTTCTTAAAAACAAAAACACTTTAAGGTAACAGAGATGGCTCAATGAGTAAAGGCACTTGGTGACAATCCTGATGACCTGAGTCTCTGGTACTGACTTCAGCAATTTGTTCTCTTAGCTTCACATGCATCCTGTGGGGAGAGAGATAACTCAGTGGTTAAGAGCCACTCCTGCAGAAGGCCCTGATTCGGTACCCAGTACCTACATGGCAGCTCAAGACCTTCGGTAACTTTAGTTTCATGAGACACAATGTTCTCTTCTGGCCCATGGAAGGCACCAGGAACACACATGGTGCACATGTGCACATGCACACAGACACAGACACAGACACACAGACACACAGACACACAGACAGACAGACACACACACACACACACGGGGAGGGGGAGAAACAATGCACAAATCAAAAAAAAATTTTTTAAAGAGAGAATATGGGGCTGGAGAGATGGCTCAGCAGTTAAGAGCACCAACTGCTCTTGCAGAGGACCCGGGTTCGATTCCCAGCACCCACATGGTGGCTAAGAACCGTCTTTAACTCCAGTTCCAGGGGAATCCAATGCCCTCTTCTGACCTCCACAGCATTGCCCAATATGGGTGCACCAACCTACATGCAGAAAGAACACTCATACACATAAAAAAAAATAAATATTTTTTTTTAAAAAGAAAGAACATAAGCCAAATTCTTCCATAAGATTTGGCAAACTGTGCCATGCTTATAAGGCACAAGAGATTTGATTGAAGAATGTGGATCTGGTTAGTTCTTTAGTAGATGAATAATTTGCTACAGGAAATTCAATTTTTTGAAACCATGTTTCTTTTGGGGAAATAGATCTTCAATTCTAGACTCTCTTCTATGACTCACTCTAGTAGGTATCCAGACTCCTCTCAACATAACCCAACATAGATCTTCACCCAGGTCTAAAATAATTGTCCTTCCTATGTGTTCCCACAGCACTAACGATTTTCTCTATTAGTACTGTTGTATGCTGTTATATTGTAATCTCAGTGGCAAAAGAGTTGCTGCTGTCTTGAATTTTATTTACCAGAAATTCTTGGTATTTATGTCAATATTTGGTGCATTAGTATCTACCTGATTGATTAGTACTCAGCAGCTGGGGATCTCACTCTGTGGTAGAGCACTTGCTTTGCATGTACCAACCACTCACTTCTTCAATCAGCAACTTAATTCAAGTATGAAAGTAGTACGTTTCAAGGAATTTTTCTCAAGTTTCAAATAATTGAAGGAACCTACAAAGGGGAAGAGACTACTGTTATTCAGCTCCTGTCCTCTGTTCTCAGAGCTGATGTGACTTTGATGTAAAGTTCTATGAAGAACCTCAGCTTCCTTCAAGTTCTCTAGTAAGCTAAGTTCTTTGCTTTGGCTTCAATGGAGAAGGCTTTTCCCTCTTAGTTAATTTATATTTATACTACTGGTTCCAGCATAGGGAGAAAAAAACCCCCACCTCCACCCTTCCATGAACATAAAGTGTATTTCTCTGTTATACTGTTCTATAAGCCCCTGAATTTTCCAACTTAAAAATAATTTATCATTTTACTTATTTATATGAATATTTATCACTTTATCTTTCCTGAAATAGTGTTTCTTCATGATGCATTATTTGAGATTGTTCACCACTGTCAAATATAGTGCTGGGTGTATAGTTGATATTTAAAAATAACAATATTTTAAAAAAATCAATCAATAATCTTCTATTGTAGTTACAATTAGGAAAACATTTACCTCATGACCTTTGTTGAACAAGGAATAGTCATCTTTTTATTCATTGAGCACTGTCTCTTTCATCTTTATTTAGAAAGAAATACATCTTTTGAGATCTGGAAAAGCCCTATTCCTATTTGGCATGATCATTATGACTCATTTACTGAGTTCCTTAATCAATCTATTTGTAATGATTTCATTTCCTCTGAAGGAACTCAAATCAATAAACTGTAAATACAAGAACTATTTTCAAGAAATTAAAGGCAATATTTCTAAAAATAGTAAAATGTATAAAAATGGCATAAAAACTAAGCAAGTTGACATTTAGCTTTGAAAGATATGGTCTCATGGATAAATTACGTACGCAGATGGAGCTCAGTATTTAAGACTTATTCAAATTCTAATATGTAGTGGGTTTTGTTCTTTAAGTAGGAGTTATTTTAAAATTAGTAGACGGAGCTAGGTAAGTGATAGAGTACTTGCCTAGCATATACAAGGCCTTGAGTTTGATCACCAGCATTGCAAACACAAAACAAATTGTTAAGGACTGGAGATGTATCTCAGTGTAGAGGATTTGCTTAGCACGTTCAAGGCCCTAGGACTAGAGGGAAAGACAAACATTATTTAAAATGATGATCACATGCAATAACTGCTGTGGTAGATATAATTTTTTTGTTTTGTTTTCTGAATGTCCATTTGGATGTATTAAGAAAAGCCTGGGATTAGTGAGACATACACTCCTGGCTGTCTTTATAAGGCAAGTTCAAGAGAGGATTCAGAGACGGGGAAACAGCCTTCCTAATGCTGAATGCTCCCTTCCATTATATGGAATTTTTTTTTTTTTTGGTGTTTTTGAGACAGGGTCTCCCTGTATCCCCAACTGGGCTGGAACTCATTCTGTAGACCAGAATGGCCTTGAACTCACAGAGATCTGCCTGCCTCTGCCTCCCAAGTGGTAGGATTAAAGGAGTGTGCCACCACACACGGCTTATGTGGAATTTTTAAAAGGGGAGAGAGCCAATGGTGTACACACATTTCTCTTTGCTTTCTGGTCTGAAAAAATGTGAACTGATCTATTGCATTACTTTTTTCCTGTCATGATACACTAAATCCTGTGAAAGTAGGAGGGAAAAATAAGTTTTAATCTTTTTAAAATGAAATTTTAATTTAATCTTTATGTATTTCATACAAAACATCTTAATAATCTTTATACACCATCCCTCATCTGCACTTCCCTATTAGCCCTCCACAAGTGGATTTTATGCATTCTGTCCCAAGTGTTAAGGTCTGTTGAGTCGTTAGCGTACCCAGATGTTCCTCAGCGCAAATTCATCCACTAGGGTCCAGTCAGCCTATCTAGAGTCACCCCTTTAAAGAAGTTCAACTCTCCCTCACTGAGAAGTAATCAGATGCTAATAGTTGTTTAGCCAAGATTAGGATCTGCTGCCCATTTCCCCAGTTCCATGCTGGATTTTCGACTGACTGAGTTTTCATGAGTCTTGTGCATGCTGACGCCATTGCCGTAGGTTCATATGATCAAGGTCCCAGGAGCCTGTAGGACTCTGTTTCCTTATGGTCATGTACCTCATCCCTTGGCTCTTACAATCTTTCTACCCCCAATGATGAAATCTAGAGGAAAATGGATGGAACTAGTAGAAGCTGTCATACTAAATGAAATACACAGACTCAGGAAAACAAATGATGTATGTTCTTCCTCATTTGTGAATCTTATCACCAAAACCATATATGTGATTATATATCCAGATGTAACAGCAGAACCTAGGAAAACGGAAAGAAATCATGGAGGCTAGGGAAAGAAGCCTGAGAGAGACGAATAGTAGGAGAGAGGTGTTACCAAGGGTGAAATGGGTAAAATGGGCATATTTAACTGGAAGAAGAGGAAGGAATACACAGGAACCATGGGAGTGAAAGGGATGAAGGAGCTCAAGAGGGCCAGGACGGGGGCATGGTTACTATCAAGGGGAAAATGGGGGTACTTTAACTGTGAAGAAGGCACAGGGAAGGTAGATGTTGAGAGAGAAGAGATAATTAATGTTTAGCTGGTATAAAAAACAGAGGGAAATGCTGGAGAGGGTGTGGGGAAAGGGGAACACTCATCCACTGCTGGTGGGAATGCAAACTTGTACAACCACTATGGAAAGCAGTATGAAGAACCCTTAAAAGACTCAGAATGAGCCTACCACATGACCCAGACATACAACTTCTGGGAATATATCCATCAGACTTTTCCTACCACAGAGATACATGTATAGCCATGTTTATTGCAGCTCTCTTCACAATAGCAAAGAGCTGGAATCAACCCAAGTGCCCTTCAACCAATGAGTGGATAGAGAAAATGTGGTATCTACACAATGGAGTTCTATGTAGTGGTAAAGAAAGATGACATCATGAAATTTGCAGGTAAATGGATGGAACTACAAGATTTTATGCTAAGTGAAGTAACACAGCCCCCCCCCTAAAAGACGAATGGTATCCCTCATCTGTGGATGCTAGTACCAAGTACCTAGTTGTAAGACAAACTGAGCAATGTTAATGTTATATTCCTCATGATCTAAAGACAACTGTGCATTTGAATCCCTAAACAGGTTCTAGAGCTGACCTAACATTTATTTTCAGACCTTGGGTTTTTGGTATATGATGGAGGGTATGTGCACATCTTTTAGAGTAATATGGGATTAAAATGGAAAGATGTGAATCAAGAAATATGATATGGAAATAACATACAGTTTGTTTCCAAAGGATACAATTTTATTTTATTTTATTTTTAGGATACAATTTTAATATAGGTGTAATGTAACAGGCTTGTGCAACTTAGCCTTTCTGGGTGCTTAACGACCATACTTAACGTCCATACCAACTTGACTGAGGGACCTAAGGGATAACTTTGTTCCTTGCCCTCAGAGGTCAACCAAATCTTAGGGGACTATGCATGGGGGCATCTCTTGAAATGTTCTACAAATGTGGATCACCGGTCTTCCTGTTCAGGGAGGTTTTGGAGAGCCACTAATGGGACTTCAGCCAGTGTCCAGTCTATAAAGAGGAAAGTCTGCTCATGCTTCAGAAAAGGAAGCCTGGTCTAGCAAGACCTGATTTTGTCCTCCAGTGGGTGGAACTGCTAAATGAAAAGCTGAAGGAACCAAGGCACCCCCATCCTCCTCCCCCACAAAAACCCAGAGAGACCCCTGAGGACCAGATCCTCAACTGACCTTGAGAAAACAAAAACCTTGGCTAATCTGGGTTAACTGTGTGGCCTTAAGCATCCAAAAGGAAAGTACAACCAGAAATAATCAGTAAGACCAGAGAAACTATACTGTAGACATAAAACTTGAGATCTTAGTAAAAAGACAAAAAGAAAAAAAGAGAGAGTACTGTGGTTTGGCCTGTCTTCAATTCTTACTGGCAAGTGTATCTACCCTGAGGCTGCCACCACTTTTGGCACTCCTCAAAGACATGAGACACAGCTTTTTAACCTTCCAATATGGACTGAAGACTCATGTTCTCCAAGAATCCTCTAAACCTTCAATGCCAGATGGGGACTACTGAGATACCCAGCTTGTAGACTAAACAGCTAAGGGGATTTCAGCCTTGTCAGAATATAGACTCCCATTGTTGGACTACCTGGGCTGTATCATGGAGGCTAGTACAGGGGTATCAAGATAGGACACGTGCTAACTGGACTTCATTTGGGGGACCATAGGAGGGAAAAACCCCAATGTGGAGCAAAAGTGCAGGATTGATTGTTGTTTGGGATTGCCGAGGAACCTTTGAGCACATCCTTAAGGAAAACATGACATCTATTAGGGGAAAAAAGGTCCTCCAATTTAAGTGATATGTGTATATATTTATGTATATATTTATGTATATATAACTCTCTCTCTCTCTCTCTCTCTCTCTCTCTCTCTATATATATATATATATATATATATATCTCTCTATATATACTGTAGCAATACAAGTTGGAGAGAACAACAACAAAAGAATTGAAAGAAAACTCTGGAAAGACTCAGAAAAAGATGCAGGACAGGTAGGGCAGAGTGCAGGGACTTGGGTGGGGTGGGGGACACAGAAGGGGAAGTGACTCTGGATTCAATTGAGAAATGATGTATGACTAATGGAAAAAGTTTAATAACAATAAAAAAGAAATGGAAAAAAAGAGGAAAAAAACCAGAGGGAAATGTGTTAGTTCAAAGGCCTACTAAAAAATTAGAGTATCTGTACATGAGATCATGGGTATAGTTTATCTAACAAGAAACAGTGCCAGACAGACAAAATCTCCTTTCAAGTTGTTACGGTAGTAAGTGACTCCTAAACTTACCCAGGCTATTGCCAAAGACCTGGATTATCTCCCGGAACTCAAAGGTAAGACCCTAGTGCTGAAGACAGGACATGGAACAATGTAGCGGGAACTGACCTGGAAGCCTCCTTCATGAAAACTAGCTCTCATAGTTTTGGAGGACAGTATGCAAGCTACTAACGGAGAAAATCCATCAATGCCCCAACCACAGCTTTAAAGCCTACTAAGTACACCAATGAACAGCACAGTGAACTATATCTGTGCAGTAGTGTCACTTTTAGCTTGGAGATATGAAAAGCTACCTAATTGGACTAAACCCTGCACAACTGGAAGTAACTCATGTGTAGTACTGTAATTAGCCAAATATACACAGCAGAAAGGTCACAGATCTCAGAGAAAACCCTAAGTCTGTCACATCTCTGAACAAACATGATTTCTTACTGTATGCTAAATATAGACCCTTATATTTACAGACAAGTATGGCAATCACCACTCATCAAAGAAGCTTCTTTTGCAACAGATGGAGACTATTACAGAGTCTCACAACTGGTCATACACAGAGAATAAGTGTATGTGAGATCCCCAATCCTATGTGACACATTTACAAGGAACCTCTACATCTAAGGTTCATGGAACATAGTGGAACAAGGGGTAAAGAGAATATGAATACACCTCTCAACTCTCATCAGCAAAGCTCCCTCATGCAACTGAGGCTGATGAACGCATAAGGCTACAACTGGTCGAAATGTAGAGAAGAGTCTGTAGAGTGTGGGACCCTGGACAGGACTGTTATGTTAAACCTTCTTTTAAAAATACTTTATCCATTATCTTTTTTTTTCTAATTTTTTAATATTTTTTAATTGTCTATTATTACAAAATATGCATATATACATTCCACATATAAGTCAAAATTACAAATTCTGAAAATAAACTATAGGTTGATTCCTAAACACATTTAGAGATTCACATTTTATTTTTTTTTCCTTTTTTTTTCACATCTTTATTATATGTGCATGAGTTTTTTGATTGTGCACATGTCATATAATGCTGTTGGAGGCCAGAAGGCATTGGGTCCTTAGAACTGGGGTTACAGTTGGTTGTTAGCTATCATGTGGGTGCTGGCAATTGAACCCAGGACCTCTGGAAGAGCAGTCAATACTCTTAACCACTGACCTCTTTCTCCCACTCCATATTAACCTTCTTTAGGCTATTTCTGTGTAACATTCTGTATAGCATTGCAAAGGGAATAAAACTGCTAAGCCAAATTTATGATGTATTCAACTTATTGCCTTCTAAACACATTTACTTTATAGAGTTTACTGTATTCCAAATCTTACTTAATAATATTTAGTTTTAAAGAATATTTTTACTTTTATAATATGGTACAGAAAATATACAAAACCAAATAAAAGTCTGTTACTACAGGCAAGAATTTGTGAATGGGTTCTAGTTTCAGGAGTATGATTCACATGTATTAGTTTCCCAGTAACATGTAGCTCTCCAGATTAATTAGAGCACATTCTTATAACACAATTTATTGCTTTACTATTCATGAGATTCATTATTTGGAAATTATGAATAGTATTATAACCAATTTATACCACACAATAAAGGATGCATTTTATAAAGTCCAATGTTTTCAGAGTCAATATAATCACAATATACCTTTCTGAATTCAAGTGTTTACCTATAGCTTGCCTATAACTGCTTCACAGAGATCGAGGTTTGCACATTATAATAAGGTTTTATTGATTTATCAGTCATAGATTATACTAAGTATACTCACAAGCTGGAAAAACTAGTTCTGAGGATGGTATCATATAGCAGCAAGTAATATAATATTTCAAGGCAATATCATACTGTTGGCTTGAGAAAAAATAGGCTGGATTAGTAAGTCCAATAAAATTAGATTTTATAATTGTACATTTTGTACATGATGGAGAAAATATATGCTCAGTATTTTAAGGCACTCCCTCAATTATTATCTAATAAACTTCCTTGAAAACTGCTTTTACTTGAAGATATATAAGGAAATATTTAACATTTGTATGATGTGGCACATGCTTTTTCTAGGAAATGTTCCCTTCAACAACTTATCTTAACATAATAAATTCAGGTAATCTATTTGACTTTCATATGTATCTGAATATATAAAATAATAAGGAAAATATTTTAAAAGTACATAACAATAATGAAAATTTATATATATATATTTGAGTATGTGTGGACACATTTGTGAGGGTGTGCATAAAGGTGTTTCAAAATCTGTAAGCTAGCTGTCATCTTGGGTTTCCTCAGAAGCTGTCTATCTTATCTTTTCTTTTTTGAGACAGAGTCATTAAGTAGTGTGGCTCTCGGATTTAGTAGGCTGGCTGGCCAGTGAGCCCTGGGATCCTCCTGTCTCTGCTTCCTTGAGTACCCCATACCTGTATTTTAACACTAGTGCCAAGGATCCAACTCCAGTCCTCATGCTCACACCCCAAGCACTTTGATAACTGACCTGTCTTCCCAGCTCCATGGAATATTTTTGAATACAACAAAAAGCATGATTAAAAATGTGCTAAAAGTGACAAAAAGTTGTATAAAACTACATGACAAAAATTCACAGATGTTATTTGGTTGAAAGTATAAGGTTATCTGTTCTGAGTTCTAATTTTTTGTTTGATGCTGAGTTTCCCTGTATAGCCCCAGCTGCCTTGGAACTCACCACAGGTTGGCCTCAGTCTCACAGAAGGCCATTTGTCTCTGCCTCCTCAGTGCTGATATTAATAGCCTGTGCCACCACACCTAGCTGGGTTCTATTTTTGAAGCAAAAGAATAAAGTTACTGTGTTTTTTTTTTTAAATGGAATAGCTTGAGGACTTCTTTGTGTATACAAATGAACAAAATGGAATTGAATAAATATATTTAGGAATGTTTATGACTAAGTCCTTCCATTAGATCATCTATCATGAAGCAGAACGTAGCCACCAAGTGATTTCCGAGCATTCTTTTTCACAAATTATCAGTTGTTATGTTTAATTCTCATTCCTTTTTTTTTTTTTTTGTTTTTTTTGGTATTTTTTAAGAGACCAGGGTCTCCCTTTAGTCTCAGGGGGCCTGGAGCTCGCTCTGTAGACCAGGCTGGCCTTGAACTCACAGAGATTTGCCTGCCTCTGCCTCCCAAGTGCTGAGATTAAAGACATGTGCCACCACGCCCTGCTTAATTCTCATTCTCAATGAAGTACTGAATAGTCAGGAGAAGCAGAAAGTACACAGATGGTGAGTAAAAACTAACAAAGAGCATAAGGTAAATCTATACATTACCATATGATTCTCTTTACTAAATCTCTAAATTGTGCTATTTGATGAAATTATTCACACTGTCTATTGAGATGCATCTACTTTAAGAAACAAAGAGAGAAAATATTAGAGTAATAATATCCAACTTAGCTTTCATATATTGTAGTAAGGACCAAAATGTACACAATAGCTATTTTTAAAATATGTTGGCAAATGAAGGAGGAAAAATGTCTATTAATTCATTTTAAAAATAAAATTCTAAGAATTCCAAACATTAACTCAGAAGAACCTATTTAATGCCATAATTCTTATTTATATTCATTCATTAAGCCAAACAATATATAACTGTAACTCTTAAAAGTTTAGCTTTTTCTTACATAACTGAAGACAAACACACTGTGATACATATTATAGATATTAAAGCTTATGTTTAAGTAAAAATAATAAAGCAACCAATGTAAAGTAATCTTTTTCTTATACTGATGCAAAAAGAATGTTTAAAACACCACCTAGAGAATTATATATTACTATTAAGGAGATTTAAAAGTCAAGATGAGCTGAGAAGTGTTGATGAAATATTGCTAAGGTTTTTGATCATTTTAAACCCAGAAAAGTTTCAATTAATGATGAGAAGGCAAATCACTGATTTTTCATACCACCAAGTGAGATGCAGCAAGCTACAGTAACTGGTTAGTTTTATTAAGGTATCTTATTAAGATGGCTTATTAAGCTCCTCACTATTGTTTTCATAGGGCTTTAGACTGATACCAAACTTTAAAATGTAGGATTCCTTCTTTCCTAACTTTCATAAAAGTCATATATAATTAGCACTGAATGAAATTTTCTAATGTCAACATTCAAATTTTGATTAACAGGGAATACAAATCAACCTTATTCAAGTTTAATTCAAAAGACTAGCAACATCCTTTGGGAGACTAGTAGAGATAATATATCAATGCAACTTCAAATTTCAAACTAAGCCATGGGCCTACAAAGTAAAAGTAATATTCAACTTATTAAGCTGGCATGGTGACAGACATTTTCTCTACCTGATTTAACTTTGACTCGTGGAAACCATACATCCTGAAATTAAAGTGAACATTTAGGGTCTAGAATGTAGTTAGGATCCTACCACTGATAGATAAGATACCCAATCTACAGAGAGTATTTTTTAAAAATTTTTTTAAAAAATTATTTTTTTTATGTGTATGAATGTACTGTCTGCAGGTAGGTTTGTGCACCCATGTCACTCAATGCCACAGAGGTCAGAAGAGGGTGTCAGATTCCCCTGGAATTGGAGTTAATGACGGTTCTCAGCCGCCATGTGGGTGCTAGGGATTAAACCTGGGTCCCTCTGCAAGAGCAGTCAATGCTCTTAATCGCTAGGCCATCTCTCCAGCCCCCAGAGAGAGTCTTAAAGATGGTTTTAGCAAAGATAAAGCAATAGTTAACAAACAAGAGTGGAGTCCAAACCAAACATAAATAAATGTAGATGCTTTTTGCAGAACATGCATTTAAAATATCGCTTGGGAAGAAATACTAATTGCTCAGATATACACCATTATATTTATTAAAATATAATACTATTCAACGGGAATCATAGGAAGTTAGGGTAAGTTCATTATTGCTTCCTAGTATTCTTATGAGCAAAGATAAATTAGGAGTCTATGGCCCCCTAATAGCTGTCTCTCTCTAATCTTTTTTTTTTTTTTTTCGTCTTTTCGAAACAGGGTCTCTCTGTAGCCCCAGCTGTCCTAGAACTTGGTCCTTGAACTCACAAAGATCCGCCTGTCTCTGCCTCTCGAGTGCTAGTTAAAGGTGTGTGCCACCACACCTGGCTCTAATCTTTTATAGAATATTTAAAGCTAGAACTACAGAGAGGAAACATTTTAGATAAAAATGTAAAGGGCACAAAAACATTCTCACTAAGAATGATAATATATTAATAAAATACTTGATAAAAAACATACTTAATGGAAACCCCCACAATGAAAATAAAAATTTTAACTGACATGTTAAGCCTTTCAACTTTACAAAGTGATATTATCATCTATAAAGTTTATAGTTCAAGTACAATAAAGGTACCTACCCACACAAATTGCAAAAATCCTACTTCAAAATGTTTTCAGAAAGTTTATTATTTTGTTTGAAGGCTGCATTCATAGCTGCATGTGGCCCACGACTGAAGGCTAGATATGCCTGGTTAGTACCTAGTCTAATATTGATAAAAGGTTGAGTGAGTTAGGTCTATCTTTAGGGGATACAGCTCAGTGGTAGAGCAGTCAAGTGCCTGGCACAGGTCAGGACTTACACAGATTCCTAGCACCACAAAAACAAACCACAAACTCCAAACCAAACCAAACCAAACCACACCACACCACACCACACCACACCACATACAATATTTGAGTCACGAACATCTGCATATTTTTTTTTTGTGTGTGTGTGTTTTTTCTTTTCTTTTTAGTTTTACCCTTTTTTGGTATTTTTGAGACAGGGTCTCCCTTTTAGTACCAGGTGTCCTGGAGCTCGCTCTGTAGACCAGGCTGGCCTTGAACCCACCTCTGCCTCCCGAGTGCTGGGATTAAAGGTGTGAGCCACCATGCCCAGCCAAACATCTGCATATTAACATTCAAAGGCATGACATATATATTAAATTTCCATGTGTTTTATTTTAGGGGTACCCGTGATGGCCTTGACCTCGTGATCCTCCTGCCTTAGGCTCCCAAGTACTGGGATCATACCTGTGTCACCACACAAAGCTCTAAACTAACTTCTTTTCATTAATTACATGGCTGACTGATGGTCTTTATTTGAATTAATTTTACTGGGAGTTACCAGGTGGTTATTTTGTAATTCTGTTATTCTACATGTGTCTTTCTGCATAAAATTTTTTTTTTGGGGGGGCTGTAGAGATGGCTCAGTGGTTAAGAACACTGACTATTCTTACAGAGGACCCAGGTTTGATTTCTAGCACCCACATACCAGCTAACAACCTTTCATAACTCCAGTTTCAGGAGATCTGATGTCCTCTTCTGACCGCTGAGGACAGTGCATGACATGGATGTACCTACATACATGCAGGCAATACACTCATACACATAAATTTTTAAAGTTTTTTTTTCCCTTTTCAGTAACTTTCTTTCTTTTTCATTGTCTTTCTTGGCTCTAAGATATGAGTTAAATGTTCTATAACTAAACAGAGCTCCTTTTTCTGAAAGACAAATTGCTCCAAATGCAATTGTTTCAAAAACTGACATAATTAGTTGTTCATAATTATGAACAACACTGTAAAATTCAAAAGGATTTCTTTGCATTTGCTTTGGTCCTTAGAATATACACCTGTGAAGAGGTACAGAGTTTGATGATCAAAAAGTACCTCAGAACAAACGAGACAGCTCTGTGGGTAAAGGTGTTTGCTGTGCAAGCCTGATGATTGACCTCAGTTCAATATCCAGGACCCACATAAAGGAGAAAGGAACTAGCTGACTCCACAAAGCTATGTTCTGTCCTCCATATATATACTATGACATATGTGCCCACTCCCATTATATACACACACAATAATAATAAAAAGAATAAAAAATACTTCAACTAATTATTTTCTCTTTTCAAGGATCTTATCAGTTTAATATTATAGTTAGATATACTTATTTCTATTTGTATATATTTTAGGTATGCCAGTTTTTCCTTATGAATGTGATTTAATTTTTGAATTTGTAAAACACTGACATTATTCAGAAATTACAATCATATAAGAGGGTATAATTAGGAAAGTTGTATTTCTACAGTATGGATATCTGCATCTATTTTCCATCTACCTTTTTGAGATGTTTCTACTTCCCATTTTTTTTCTTATTTCTACATTGAAGCTACTATAAGTTATTTATTTTTAAAATAAACCTGGAAACCACTCAATATCAATTTATAGATATACATTTGTCCTTTTTAATAACTGCATTGTATTCACTTATGTGAGTACTACTCTATTATTTGGGTGGTTCTTATTTGCTCTTAAGAATAAGACTACAGGGAGACCCTGTCTCGAAAAGACCAAAAAAAAAAAAAAAAAGAATAATACTATAATTCTTGGTTATTTCCTATCTTGGAGGTATATATTCAGGACAGAGCTCCCAAAGTTACTTTCCTCAAAGGCTAAGTGCCTATGTAATTTTGTTATAAACTGCAAGTCTCCTTTGTGGTTCTGTTTTACCACTCTGCATTTCCACCAGTAATATATGAAAATGCCTAGAACTTTTTACTTTTAGTTTTAAAGATCTATGGTTAAAAAACTCTGTCTCAAATGGCTAAAATATTATTTTTCTCATTGTTTCTGGATCCAAAGAGTTAATTATAATTTTGAAATTTATTACCTACTAGTAGAGGGCATTCAATGGTTTATATTTATACAGTGTAATTTTGTTTATTAAGCCTCTATGAATATCATTTGATCCTTACAGCTATGCTTTGAAGTACAGTGAGCAATATACAAGCTCCATCTTTAGACAAGAAAATTGAGAGGATATACAATCTAATTATTCATAATAGCAACCAAGGGTCTTGTTAGTTCACAGATATTTCTATTAGACACTAAGCTGCTTCCCCTTTAACTTGCAATTCTAGTGTTATCTATTTATCCTATGATACTGTAACTTGCTAGATAAAAAAGCTCTAGTGATAAGGACAGTTGTATTTACTTCATAAATAACAAAAATAAAAAGGGTATTTTATTTTCATTTTATTTTGGATAAAGCTTCAATAGTTTGGGTCTAGCTTGTGAAAGATTTTTTTTTTTTCAGACTATCTAACCAAGTCTAATAAAAGTTTACTCTGGGGCTGGAGAGATGGCTCAGTGTTTAAGAACACTGGCTGTTCTCCCAGAAGAACTGGGTTCAAATCCTAGCATTCATTTGGCAACTATCAACTGTCACCCTCTTCTGTTCTCCATGGGTACTGCATGACACAGGTGCACTTAAACAAATGCAGGCAATACATGCACACACATAAAATTAAAAAGTGGTAAAGAAACTGTACTCTGGGGAAAATGCCATATTATAAAGCTCTATTATATAAATACAAGTGAAAATTTAATCATAATGAATTATCCTTTATTATATAAACAATTCTCTGAATCTCTAAAATTTTAGAATATCAAATGAAAACTAGCAAAAACATAATTTTTTGTTTTTGACTGGGTTAATGTTCAATGACTTCTTATGAACTCATCAATGTCTTTTATATTTCTGAAAAGGTAAAAAAAAGTTCCATCCTGTGTATAAAATGTTTGACCTACTGTTTCAGTAATACTGATTCACTCTTGAGAACAGCAACATACATTTTTCTATCAGGTGAGCATGAAGAAAATTAAAATATGACATTAATTAGCACTGTAAATTGAGAGTCCTCAAACAGAAGTAATGAAATCAATAGTATAAATATAAGCTCCAATTTTGTCTCATCTACATAATATAAACTGTTCAATATAAAGCATACTCTGAATCTTAAAGATGACATTTGTTTTTGAAGTTGAAAAATAAAAAGACTTTAGACCCACATATGAGAGGTACTCTTTTTATCCTTTTCTGAGACACTGACCTGTATACTCATTTAAAAATGAACACCACATCCTTACGTTATTAAATCTTTGTTTTGATCTATTAGTATTCACCAAAGTGCCATTTTATAAAACCCCACACTGAATAGCCAAGGCTGGAGGTGACCATCTGCAGCTTTAGAGTCTGCTTTTGAATCAATGAAAAGAGCTTTTGTGTTTTCATTGCCAAGTTTGATTCTTCCAGTCATTAGGCATTCCCCTCAGATCGCATCAATGAAGCTGTACTCTAACACCCATGTGTTAAATTCTCTTCTCCTCATGGTTTCCTTTGCCAGTTCTACTCAAGAATGACTACTGCGTCTTAGCCAATTCTTCTCACAGCTGTGTTAGAAAAGAGCATCAGAAAGTCTTCCTAAAACCCATATGTGTATCTGGTCAGTTCCCTGTCTTAGGGTCACCTCACATTGTAGTGTGATTATACAGAGATTCATTCTTGTTCTTGAACTGTGCCTCTCTCATAGTTCTGGGAATGATTAGCCCCTCTGAAAGTAAGTCGGAGAGAACTTAGAAGATGGGTGTGAAATACACATAACTCATCTTAGAAGGCAGACTAGTTAAGATGTTGTTTTAAAATATTAAACGCTACTTGTTATTCTTACATTATCTATCTATCTATCTATCTATCTATCTATCTATCTATCTATCTATCATCTATTTATCTATCCATCTATCTATATTGGAGATGGTAACATACAGAGAAATAACATATGCTTACATATTTTTTTAGAAACTCATATAAGGCAAAGGAAAAAGTAAAATGCTCATGATGTTTTATGAATAATTTTTAGTTTGTATAATCATCAAAGCAACTAAAAATCTAAATTAAGATTAAAAATACAATTTACTGCATTATTTTTGAATCTTAATTTTTTTCAGAGTTAACCACAGTTTATTCCCCGAGGACATAATTCTGGTACATATATGATGTTTATATAGGCATATATTGGAGCAATACAAATGGGAGGGAATAACAACAACATAAGGACCAGGTCAAAGAATGGATTGATACAGTTAAATTCTGCCCAAAGCAGTAAACCTCTACAGAGAAAAACTTTAAAAAGACTGAGAGAAAGATATGACATATATGGTAGAATGCATGAACTGGGGTGGGGTGGGGGAAGGGAAAGGGAAATATGTCTAAATTGAACTGAAAAATGATGTCTGAAATACACAAAACATCAATAAAAGTATATTTAAAAAAGAATATTTCTCCAATAATGTTGCATAATATTTTTCTATTAATGTAAATATTTAAATAGCAGAATTTACTAGAGTATACAATAATAATTTCTCATTTGTAGTTTATGTGCCATTTATCTTTCATAACTATGATGCAATGAGGTATTTAACATTCTGTGTCATGTGACACAAAAAGGTAATTATAAAGTATTCTTACCAATGAGATTATACTTCAAAGTATGTAGATATTTAATATAATATTATTTCCCTAAGATGTTACCAATTTCGCCTGGGCAAGTGCACAAGCCTTTTTAAAAAAGAAACATGGTTTACTTGCACAAAACTGATCAGATTTGAGAGATTGTTAATGCCCTTGAAGTGGTTTTTGTGGGTATGAAACAAATGGTGAGAATTTGAATTATTCCCTTTATTATAGTATTGAAATTAAGTCTACTTAATCTATTAAATAATGTTCATGCCCTGATTTTATATACTTGTATCTGTCAATAAACATTGTGAAAAACAAGGTAAGAAAAAAATTTCAGCAAATAATTACTCCATTGTACACTACCAGCTATAAGATATAGGTTTCTACACTTGGATGAGAATAGGAAGACAGTGCTCTAGACCATGGCTGTTAAACACTATGAAAATGTTAGTGAATGATTCTGGAAGGCTTTAAAAATATACCAAAAGGACATAATTGTTTAGGCTATTTTTATGAATGAGATTTGAATGTCATTGAGACAGTAACTATAGAATATGGGCTCCTTTGATTTTATTTTTGTCTATTAACATGATAATAGCTTTGCAAAAGTTATATATTCTTGGAAAGTTATGAGATAGACACTCTTATGCTTTGTTAATTTTTTTAGGAAATTGAATCTTAATTTTTTACTTCTAGTGAGTTGTTATATGGAAACATCTGAGAAAGCAACCTAAAACTTTTTTCATTATAGTTTATGTAAGTTAGAGCAGATGGTAAAAACTTCCTCATTTAAGAAATTATAACAACAAATGATGCTTAAGAGATAGCTTAGCAGTTAAGAATATATAACAATATGGGCTAGAGAGATGGCTCAGGGGTTAAGAGCAATGACTGCTCTTGCAGAGGACCCAGGTTTGATTCCCAGCACACAAAAGGTAGCTAACAACCATCTGTAAATCCAGTTCCAGGGGATCCAATGCCCTCTTCTGACCTCCGTGGGCACTGCATGACATGGATGCACCTACCTTCAAGGAAGCAATACACACATACACATAAACTAAAAATAATAAAATATTTTTTAAAAAGAATATATAACAACATAGTAAGAAAAGATTCTGGGGCTAGAGAGATGGCTCAGCAGTAAAGAGCACTGGTTGCTCTTGCAGAAGACCTGGGTTCAGTTCCCAGCAGCCACATGGCGGCTAACAACTGTCCATAATTTTTTTTTTTTTTGGTCTTTTTGATACAGGGTTTCCCTGTAGCCCCAGCTGGTCTGGAACTCCCTATATAGACCAGGATGGCCTCAAACTCAGAGATCCACCTGCTTCTGCCTCCCAAGTGCTGGGATTAAAGGTGTACACCATGCCTGGCTCCTAAATAATATATATTAAAAAATATATTAAAAATATGTACTTTGGTTGCTACTTTGAACAGTATATTAATATATGTATTATAATTATCTTCTTTTTGAATGTAAGGGATCAAGAATGAAGTTTAGGTATACTCTGTGCTTATGATCTCACCATCAAAGTTACACTGAAACAAGCAAAAGCTTTTTTCCTTTCTATGAATTTATTGGGAACAACATTTATATTAGCAAATCCCTGAGCTAGGAGAAGTAGTCAGTCACAGAATCTTACAATCCAAGTGAAATTTATATTTCTACCTACTTCTGGGTTCAATTGAATTCTCTGTAATTATGTTTTAAGAATGTAATCTATGTCCCTTGTTGAAATTTTTAAGTGAATGTTTAGGTATATCAGATTTTAAATGAATTATTACAGGGAAACTAAATCCTTACTTGTGTAAGGGTGTGTATGTTTACTATCTTTTTTTTTATTTTTATTTATTTTTTTTATTTTTGTATGTGTATGAATGTACTGTCTGCATGCAGGTCTGTGCACCCGTGTCGTGCAATGCCGCGGAGGTCAGAAGAGGGTCTCAGATTCCCCTGGAACTGGAGTTCTCCTGGAATTGGAGTTACAGACGGTTCTTAGCCGCCATGTGGGTGCTGGGGATCGAACCCGGGTCCTCTGCAAGAGCGTCGGTGCTCTTAACCGCTAGGCTATCTCTCCAGCCCCTACTATCTTAACAATATAGAGTATATCAAATTTATGTGCTTAACAACCGGGAAAGCAAAGAAGCTCTGACTGAGTTATGTTAAATATAAGTACAATGATACACTATAGGAAGCACAGTAAGTATAACAAAGCTTGAGCAATGTGCAAGCAGGAATGATGAAAAAGGAGTTTCTCCCAAAGCTTCATCACCCCTCTATGACAGAGATTAGTGTCATTAAGCAACCTTTTTCTAGGAAAGTAAAAACACTTCATACTTCTTATTTCTATCAATTCTTAAACCATGCTCAAATAGGATGGAGGAGTTTTAATTTTACAGAAATACTTAGTAACTGGTTAGGAGTTAAACAGTAAGAAAGGTTTTGACTGCAGCTAAGAACAAAATCAAGGAAAATAATATTAGTCAGAACATGTAAATATCAATGTGAAACCACATTTGATCTGATATATAAGAATTCCCATCCAGTTTTTCAGTCTATCAAGTTCTAGTTAAAATGTACATTATTTTAAGTAGATTATATAATTGCTCTAAAGTGATATCTCTCATCAATAGCTTTTAATCACTGTGGTACTGAGATTAATAAAAAATAAGAATGAATGCCTTTTATTTAGTCTTAAACTGAAGAGTATGGATTTCTATTTTCTAGTCTTTTGATCTTATTTCTTTCATTTCTCTTGAGTGTGCTTGCCTGAAACATTATTTTAGTATGCAGAAATGAACATTAGCTCAGTTCTAATGCACAGTTCTGCAACTACTGGAAGATGCTTCTGAAATAAAGTGGATAAAATGCCAGCAGTCATGCTGCAATTTAAAACTTTGTTCCAGTTTTCCTTCTTGTTCTTCTTTTAGGGGCTAACTATAAGGGATCTATCTTAGGAGGGAAAGTACAGAGTCCTGAATCCAGTGAACTTCTTTTCTTCTTTAGCCTAGATCCTTTAATAATCCTACATTAATCCTTGCATAGTATAAAAGAGAGAGCCAGACAACTAAAATTATATTTCTTCTTCATGTTAGAGTGAAGCATTCCCTAAGGGGGTAAACTGTAAGCCCAAACTGTTTAATTTTTAAAAGTAAATGAATGCAATTAAACATCTGTCAAACATAGATCTTTCTACATATAATGAAGTAAATCTAGAGAATCTGATTTAGGTACTCGAATGAGAAAGGTGATCCACTAAATAAATATATGCTGCAATTGGTAATTTTAATAAAATGTATGCTTGTTTAATAGAGAAGATTTATGTATTTGATAAATCAAATATATTATAAGCTAATTTAAAAACAGATTTATGATCCAGAAATCAAGAATACTACATTATTTAAAGGCACATCATGTGTATATAAGAATAGAAATACAACATATTCAGACGCTGAGTATCTTATAATGATTGGTTAGGAATCATTTTAATTCCATCTTCCATATGTAAATGACAATAAAGTGATATCCAATAAAGATTTGGGTAGACAACTGAAAATAAACTATCGCAAATTATCTGGCCTATTACTTATGCAGGTTTGCATCATTTTTTTTTGGAAAAGTGTTTCAACTTCAAACACAAAAAATTTTAAGAGCCACTTTCAGAAGTTTAAAGTATTCTTATCTATTATCAGTACTAAACGAATCAAAGTCAACTTCAAACATTCTTTTAAATATTAATTTACACTTTATGATGAGTTGAGAATTTGTGAAACACTCTTTGATTCAATCCACAGGCACTACAAAATTAATACATGTCTAATGTTGCCATGGAATTAACATAGTACTACCAAGAATTTATGAGAAAAACATCACAGAATAAGTTGAGAGGGAAATTACTTTATTGAAAAGACCATCTAATATTAAAAAGTTCACAGAGATTTTTTTTGTAGTAAGCTACAAAAAAAGAGAATATTTTGGTATAATTATTTTTCTTCATGGTCAAAATCAGATTCTGAGGAAAGCAACAAAAGTGAAAGACCCAGTGAAATCTTTTGATGAAAATAGTAGGCTTTTTGGGGGGTTTTGTTTTAAATCAAGAAACTGGAAATGCTCAGCTTCCCTTCCCAGCACCCAGAGTCATCTATCCTGTTTTATAATTCAACCTGCAAACAGATTAAGCAGCTGAGTTTGTGGAAAGATGTTTGCTCTATGCTGAGAGCCCTTGTGTGACACTATGGTGACTCCCCTGACACTTTAAAGGGAACTGCAGACGGTTCTCACTCATCAGCAGGGAAACCAGGCTGAGAATTCACAATTTCTTTGTAACATCAACTTCTTCATTGAAATCAGTATTTGGCTAAGAGGCAGGAAAGACTTTGTTAGCTTTACATGTTTTCTTTTCTTTCCTGCCAATATCATTAAAAAGATGCAGTGTGCTCTGTTTTTAAAAGGCAACTTAGAACTTTCAAAATCTATCAATTGAAATATCTGATTCTGATCTTTGGTATTTCGATTATAAAAGTTTAAATGAACAGAACTCACATCAATTTTAAGTAACTGATTCCTTTTCTTAAAAAGGAAAAGTATAAAAAGAAAGTTCTGAAGAGTTAATATATCTTTTCTTGGAAATACTTAAAAAAATTTGTAAATCTTCCCACATTTCTTTGTCTTATTCCTCATATAGTTATAGTTCATGAGGAATTTGAATCATACCACTGTAAATATGGCCTACAGGATAGATGGTATATGATGAAAAAATATTTTAATGCACAATTAAGATATCTGAGAAACCTTTTCACCTTATTAGAATTGTTGTCATCATTTTTAAATATTGTAACCTGTAGGGAGTGAGGGACCCTTAAGAAATTTTAAATAGGAAAATATTATCTTATGTTTTAAAAACATTTATATTTTTACTGAATTTTTGTAATTTTAATACAATATGCTTTAATGGTACTTAGATTTCTTCAATGTTAAACATATATATATATTATAATCTATATATATATATATGTGTTGTGTGTTTGTGTGTGAGTACATACTTGTGCATGTGCAGGTACACATGCACACACACGCAAACATACATCCTACAGCCTATAGAATCTGATTTCTGTCCTTCAGTATGGGTCCATCCACTGAATCCACCAAGAGTTCCATCCCTGTATGACACTGTCTCTCCCCCTCTCAGCAGTCATCAATTGCTGAAAGTTCCTAAATTGGGTTGGGATTTTTTACCCACTTTCCGATATCTGCTGGAATTTGGTGTTGTTTGAGCTACTATAGGATTTGTGCATGCTGTCTCACCATTACTATGAGTTGAAATGAGTAATGGACCAGCTGTCCCAGAGACTTTTCCTTATAGTCATCCACTATCTCTGACTTCTACAATTTTATGTGGTAGAGAGCTGAACTGTGATGTCAGAAATGAAGACAAACTTGAGAGCATTCAAGGCAGGTAAAACTAGTTTTACAATTATTGCAATGGTCTATATTTGGAATAATAACGAGCTAAGGAAATGCAATTAATTAATGAGGGTGGAATGGTGGGAACCAGGAGACATTTTGGCAATAATAGAAACTGATGCCAATAGGAACGGGAAAGGCAAACAAGAGCGAAGGGATAGGGGCAGTGCTGAAATTGCTAAGCATTATAGATTGAAACAGGAAATACCAGGACACTGAGGAGGACTTTCTTTTCAGGAGAGGAGAAAATAGTTTTGGAGCTATGAGAGAGCTCAAATACTTTAAGTATTCCAAAAGTTCACTGTATTTGTCATTGGAGTACTTATTAACCTTAATAAGTCCTAATATAATTTAGTCATATATGAATTTATGGAATTCTAAGACTTCAAACATAAGCATCCCTTCTTTTCACAATACTCATTTAGCATTCAACAGGTATGATGTATCATATAGTTTGAGGACTTGTTTCCTACTCTCAAGGAATTTATAGTCTAGTAGGAAAGACACATAAATGTACAAATAACATAGCCCAGTAACTATATTTGAGCATTCTATAGATGAAAGGCTTACTTAAGTGGGTATATTGTTGACTGGAAAAATCTTCTAATTTTTTTTGGTCTCTTTTTTTTTGAGAAAGGGTCTCCCTAATTTAGTCCCAGTTGGCCTGGAGCTGGCCTTGAACTCACAGAGATCCACCTGCCTCTGCCTCCTGAGTGCTGAGATTAAAGGTGTTTGCCACCATGCCTGGTAATTTTTTATGTTATATAATTTATTTCTTACAAGAACATAGTGCATAAAGACAGTATTACTGTCTGACCCAACCTAGGAACTTCTTACAGGGAGTAACTACTGTGGCCCAAATCTCACAGCCAATAAGAAGTCTGGAATTCAAATCCAGGCATGATTTTACTACAAAATGTGTTTTTTCCATTCTTGATGCTTCACTCATTCTCACAGGAGGAACAAAGTTCTCCAAGAAGCTGGTGGGAGAGTGAAAGGCTATAAGTAGAGAGATTAATATTTGCAAAGGCATTTACCTTTAAGAAGGCAGAGCCCTTCTGGGGAATCAGACAGCACAGTATAGAGGGAGATAACAAGAGGAGGGAATATGTAACATGCCTTTTCTAAATCCATTGCATGTATTATTTTATCTAGATCTTACAACATTGCTGAGGGAGGCATGTCACTATATACATTAGCAAACTTCTTAAAAATAAAATGTCCAAATTCATACCTACATGTTTTGAATTCATAGCCCAAGTTTTTAAACTGCCATGGTATATTATTAGACATATATGAGCATCTTTATTTATTTTTATCATGATTGTTTATCAGTTGTATAATGAGACTATTGCTAATATAGGCCAGGGACTCTGGAGTTAGGAAATTATTTTATTATTATTGGATTTTTGTCTTTTTGAGTCAGGGTCTCCCTTTAGTCCCAGCTGGCCTGGAGCTTACTATGTAGACCAGGCGGGCCTCGAACTCACAGAAATCTGCCTGCCTCTGCCTCCCAAGTGCTAGGATAAAGGCGTGCACCACCATGCCCGGCTAGGAAATTACTTTTAATATTAAAAACAATTTCATCATATTGACTACAGTGAATGAGTAGTAGATAAATATATGGGGCTGCAGAATCAAAGAGAGTGATTGTTGATCAGTTATTTGAGAAATTTAGTTATAGAGGAAATGTAGCTCTTTTTAATTTAAACTTTGTATTGCCTAGTAAATTGACATATTTTTCAAAGAGTTTTCTACAATGTAATAACAGAATATATAGAGAATACTAATTGCACCTTTTAATTTTTTAAATTTATTTTTATTTTGTGTTATATGTATGTAAGTGTACCCATGTCATGCAGTGCCTGTAGAGGTCAGAAGAGAGCACTGGATCTCCAGGAACTGGAGTTATAGATGGATGTTAGCTGCCATGTGGGTGCTTGGAACTAAACCTAGGTCCTTTGCAAGAACAGTCAGTACTCTTAACCTCTGAGCCACCTCTATTTACCCAATAGAGCTTTATCCACTGGGAGGATGCCTAGAATGAGTCCACATTAACTGTGATGAAAATACACTTTGCCTAATTAATGGCAACTAAAAATGAAACAAATTAGGTCTGTGGGAAATCAGAATAAAAGACGCGACAAATAAATTCAACATTTAACTTTGACTAGGTTCTCCTGACTGTGGGCTATTAATCTAAATATTTTACAGAGACATTGTAGAAATGAGTGAAATGACATTTCAAACAGGACGTAAAAGAGAATAAGAAACTTGAAGAAAGACAGCCAGTGGCGCACACAATTGTCACCCAGGTGGGTGTCTGGCATGCAGGCTTGCTGCTGCCCACCCCGGGCATCGGTCACCCACCGCTAGAACCATAGAGAGGAACTGTGTGCATGAATAGAAGGACAGCCAGCTACTCACACATTTGTCACCCAGGTGGGTGTCTGCCGTGCAGGCTTGCTGAAGCCCACCCTGGGCATCTGCCACCCACCGTTAGAACCATAGAGAGAACTGTGTGCTGTGTGCGGTGCACACACTCATTGCCTAAGTGGGTGTCTGGCACGCAGGCTTGCTGCAGTCCACCCCAGGCATTGGCCACCCACCACTAGAACCATAGAGAAGAACTGTGTGTCTGGATAGAAGGACAGCCAGTGGTGCACACACGTGTCACCCAGGTGGGGAGTGGGGTGCAGCACTGGCTAAAGGAGTAACACTCCCCCTACCCCCAAGCTACTGGTACTGTGGTGGAAAGTATAAGATGCTAGTGCTGTGGTTTACTGTGGTTGGGACAATCCAGCAGTGTTAGTGATTCTAGGCTGCACAGCCAAAGCTGAGGAAGAAACCAGCAGGAAGCAAACTGAGTGACCAACCAGTCCTCCATATTAACATCTGAGATTAGCAACAGAAGCCAAACAAACAAACAAAGAGAGACAAAAAAAACCCCCAAATAAACAAACAAACATAAAACAAATACACTTGCCAAAGACACAACGGAAAAACAACAATATGGGAAAAGCTCATAATAAATCCCCACCTAACTCAAGCAGTCCTGTAGAAGATCCCAACAACGAGATCTCCCTGGAAGGAAACCAAGACACGGACCTTAGAAGAACAATTTTAGACATACTGAAAGACTATAAAGAACAAATCAGAGAACTAAAGGGGGAAAATGAAAAACTCATGAAGGAACTAGAAGGAAAGAATGACAAACTCTGGAAAGAACTAAAGGGAGAGATTGACAAACTCCAAAAAGAACTAGAGGAAGAGAAATACAAACTGAAAAGAACTAGAAGGAGAGAATGGCAAACTCTGGAAGGAAGTGGAAACACTGAAAAGATCTCAGGTTGAAAGGAAAAAAGAAAGTGACCAGTGAAGCAAGGAGCTAGAGGAAGAGAATGAAAAACTCCGAAAGGAAGTGGAAATACTGAAGAAATCACAGGATGAAATGAAAGAGGAAATTGTACATTCATCCAATCAGCAGGAAAGAATGGGAAAAAGCCTCAGAAGCAGAATGGATGAAGCAGTAAAAAGAATATCAGACCTACAGTATAACACAGCACAGCTAGAAACCTCGAGTAAAGATCAAGAAAAATATAAAAATCACAAGAGTAGAACAACCAGGAAATGTGGGATACCATGAAAAGACCAAACCTCCACATCATAGGGATAGAGGAAGGAGAAGAATCCCAAGAGAATGGTATTGATCAGATCTTCAACAGAATAACAGAAGAAAATTTCCCCAAACTGAAAAAGAGAAACCCATACAAAAACAAGAAGCACATAGAACACCAAATAGACAAGACCAGAAAAAAACAATTCCCCACGTCATATCACAGTTAAAACAGTAGATGCTCAAAATGAGGACAAAATACTGAAAGCCACAAGAGAAAAACAAGTTACATATAAAGGGAAACCCATCAGAATCAAAGCTGACTTCTCAGTGCAAACTAAGAAAGCCAGAAGAACATGGACCAAAGTATTCCCAGGGCTGAAAGACTTTAGATGCTAACCCAGATTACTATACCCAGCAAAAATGTCAATCATAGTTCAAGGAGAAAGAAAAATCTTTCGTGACATAAAATGAAAGAACACATATGTAAAAAAAGAACAATTCAGAAAATACTTGAAGCAATTCAAAGAACAGAGGAAAGGAACAACTATCCTTAAGCAAACCAAGAGAGAAATTAATAAAAGCATAATAGAGTAAATAAATACCTAGACCAAGAATGCAAACAAAAAAGGAAACAACACACATCTCTCAATAATAACTTTATTTTTTATTTTTATTTTATTTTTGGTCTTTTGAGACAGGGTCTCCTTGTAGCTCCAGCTGTCCTGGAACTCACTCTGTAGACCAGGCTGGCCTTGAACTCACAAAGATCCACCTGCCTCTGCCTCCCAAGTGCTAGGATTAAAGGCGTGCACCACCACGCCCAGCTTCAATAATAACTTTAAATATTAATGGTCCAAACTCCCCAATCAAAAGACATAGATGGGGAGAATGGATTAGGAAACAGAATCCATCTATATGATGCCTACAAGAAACCCATCTCACCCTCAAAGACAGACACCACCTTAGAGTGAAAGGATGGAAAAAAAAAAATTCCAAGCAAATGGTACCAAAAAGTAAGCAGGAGTGGTTATTCTAATATGAGACAAAATAGACCTCAGAGTAAAATTAATCAGAAAAGACGAAGAGGGCCATTATATCTTTATCAATGGAACAATTAACCAGGAAGATTTCATAATCTTAAATGTTTATGCACCAAACTCTGGTGCACCAAACTTTATAAACACAATCCTCAGGACCTCAAGACACAGATTAATCCCAGCATGCTAATAGTGGGGGACTTCAAAACCCCACTGAGTCTCTTGGATAGGACAACTGGAAAAAAATAGAGAGATATCAGAACTGAACAATACAATACACCAAATGGACCTCACAGATAACTACAGAATATTCCACCAAACACCAGAGAATATACTTTCTACTCAGTGCCCCAAGGAACATTCTCCCAAATCAACCACATATGGGGACATAAAAGAAATGTCAACAAGTACAAAAGGATAGAAATTATTCCATGCATTCTATCAGACTACAGTGCAATAAAGCTCAATATGAACACCAGAATAAGCCCAACTAGCTATTAGAACACATGGAGACTAAACAACACAATCCTGAATAATGAAAGGGTCAGGGAAGAAATAAAGAGTGAAATAAAAAGTATTCATGGAACTGAACTAAAAAGACAATACAACACAACAAAACCTGTGGGATACTTTAAAAGCCATCTTGAGAGGGAAATTTATAGCCCTAATTAGGTGCCCACATTAAAAAAAAAAACAAAGGGAACAAATAAACGATCTAATACTGCAGCTAAAAAACACTTGAGAGACAACAACAAATGAACCCTAAAGCCAACAGACAGGAAGAAATAACAAAAATCAATGAGCAGAAATCAATGAAATAGAAACAAAGAAAACAATACATAAAATCAACGAATCCAAAAGCTTGTTCTTTGAAAAGATAAACAAAATAGACAGACCTCTAGCCCAGTTAACCAAAAGAAAGAGCAACTCCAAATCAATAACATTTGTGATGAAAGGGGAAATATCACAACAAATAAAGAAAAGATCCAGACAATCATGAGAATACTTCAAAAATCTATACTCTACGAAATTTGAAAACCTAAGAGAAACGGATTAATATCTGAAATCCTGGGAATCAACAAAGCTTAATCAAGAAGAGATTGACAGCTTAAACAGACTCATAATACTTGAGGAAATTGAAGATGTAATAAAAAGCCTCCCAATTAAAAAAAGCCCAGGCCCAGATGGTTTCACAGCAGAAGTCTATAAAATATTTAGAGGCCTTACAACCATTACTGCTCAAACTTTTCAGAAGGATACAAACAGAGGGAAATATCTCAAATTCCTTCTATGAAGCCATCATCACTCTAATACCAAACCCAGGCAAAGACACAAACAAGAAAGAAAACTATAGACCCATATCATTAGTGAACACAGATGTAAAAATTCTCAACAAAATACATGCAAATTGCATACAGACCCATATAAAAAGATCATTCATCATGACCAAGTTGGATTCATACTAGAAATGCATGGATGGTTTAACATACATAAAAATCAATAAATATCATAAAACACAAAAATGGACTTAAAGACAAAAACCACGTGATCATCTCAATTGATGCAGAAAAAGCTTTTGACAAAATCCAGCATCCCTTAATGCTTAAAGTCTTAGAGGGAATTGGACTGGAGGGATCATTCCTCAATGTAATCAATGCCATATACAAGAAACCCACAGCCAACATCATCCTAAATGGAGAAAAGTTGGAAGCCTTCCCCTTAAAGGCAGGAACACGGCAAGACTGTCCACTATCACCACTCCTCTTCAATATAGTGGTTGAAATGCTTGCTAGGGCAACAAGGCGAGAAAGCCAAATTAAAGGAGTACTAATCGGAAAAGAGGAAGTTAAACTATTCCTTTTTGCAGATGATATGATAGTTTACCTAAGGGATGCTAAAAACTCCACCAGAAAACTCTTAGAAATGATTAAAAGTTTCAGTAAAGTGTTGGGATACAAAATAAACCTAGAAAAATCAGTAGCCTTTCTTTACACCAATAATAAGCAACTGGAGAAGGAATATAAGGAGACCTTCCCAATCATGATAGCCTCAAAAAAAAAAAAATACCTAGGAATAACCCTAACCAAAGACACCAAAGACATCTACAACAAACATTTTAAAACCTTGAAGAAGGAGATTGAAAATGACAACAAAAGATGAGGGGCTGGAGAGATGGCTCAGCAGTTAAGAAGAGTGCTGACTGCTCTTGCAGAGGACCCGGGTGTGATTCCCAGCACCCACATGGTGGCTAAGAACCATATTTAACTCCAGTTCCAGGGGAATCCAACGCTCTCTTCTGACCTCCGTAGCATTGCATGACATGGGTGCACCAACCTACAGGCAGACTTTACACTAATACACATAAAAAAATAATAAAAAAATTTAAAAAAAGATGGAAAGACTTCCCATGCTCATGGATTGGAAAAATTAATATAGTAAAAATGTCCATTCAACTCAAATTAATATAAAGATTCAATGCAATCCCAATAAAATCCTCATGAGCTTTTTCACAGACTTGGAAAAAAAAATCCTTAAATTCATATGGAAAAACAATAGACCCTGAATAGCTAAAGCAACCCTGAGCGAAAAGTGCAATACAGGGGAGATTACTTTACCAGACTTCAAGCTATATTACAGGGCTATAGTCATAAAGACTGCCTGGTACTGGCAAAAAACAAACCCGCTGACCAATGGAACAAAATTGAAGATCCAAACTTGAGCTCATATAACTTCAGCCACCTCATATTTGACAAAGGGGCCAAAAAAGCTCAATGGAGGAAAGATAGCATCTTCAGCAAACGGTGTTGGCAAAACTGGATCACCATTTGTAGAAGAACAAAATTAAACCCCCTCTTTCTTGCCCTGTACAAAAATAAACTCCATCTAAAAGGAAAGTATAACCAGAAATAATCAGTAAGGTCTGAGAAATTGTACTTCAGATATAAAACTTGAGAATCCTCCAAACCTTCAATGCCAGATGGGGAATACTGAGATATCCTGCTTGTGGACTGAGTGGCTACTGGGATTTCATCCTCTTCAGAGTGTAGACTGCCAGTTGTTTGCCTACCCAGGCTGTGTCATGGAGGCCAGTGCAGGAAGATCAAGATAGGACACATGCTTGCTGGACCTCATTTGGGTGACCATGGGGGGAGGGACCCCAGTGTGGAGCATGGGGGGCAGGATTGATGGTTGTTTGTGTTACCAATGAGGAACCTTCAAGCACTTCCTTAGGGAAAACATGACATCTTTTGGTAAGAAAAGAAAAAAGAAAGAAAATCCTCCAACTCAGGTGATATGTATATGTCTGTATACATTTTATATATGTATATATTTATGTATGTGTATATATTTATGTATGTATATATTGAACAATACAAGTTGTAGGAAAAATGGAATTTACATGTTAAAGTATCACTGCATTTTAATACTTTTTTGGTATCATAAGTTTCATTTATGTTACTTTGATGCTATGTGTACTCTAAAGTTCAACTTAAAAATTAAAAAAAGTAAAAATAATAAAAAAAGAAATAGAAAAGAAACATTGAAGAGAGCACAACTTTACACTGAAAAACTGGAAAAAAAGATGAAGGAAAGAAAAGGTGTTGTAAACAGAAGGTAACTAGGCTTTTAGTGATGATGGATGGCTGTTAACCACACATAAAGTTTAAGATGGCAAATTCTATTCCATGAAGCTTCCTTAGAAAATGCTGTACAGTATTCAAGTTCTATAAATTAACAACTGATTTGTCTTCCTGGTGAACCGTTAACATTCTGTGAACTGTTTTAAGGACTTAATGATTACGCAGCTTAGTTTAAATCTTAATAAAAATGCCAAGATTATTCAAAATAAACAAGAATTATGCACTGTGAAAGCTGAATCAAATTCTTCACAACACAAGAAAATTATATTCTCTGTACTGGATCTGTGTAGCTAGAGGTCTCAGAGAGCAAGATCATAGAAGATCTCTACTCCAACCTCATTACAGTGACGCTCAGTGAGTACAGGTGGTAACTTGACTGCCCCTTCCTTTTGCAAATAATGTTTTTCATTAGTGTGGGAATGTGGAATGATTTTAGCAGTATGGGCTCCATAAGCTGATCAAGATCATTTATTAAATATAAATTCTCCCAAATATTACAGTAACAATATTTCCCAAAAAAATATCTTTTTGATACCAACCATGAATGTGTTATGTGACCTAAAAACTTCATTTGAGTCCATTTACTTTTTCCTTAACACATTAGTAAGCAGCAAGAACAATAAATATGTATTGTTTAATTTCTAAAACAAGGTGTTTTTCTTTCAGTGTTTCATGGTGGCACACGCCTTCAATCCTAAAATTTGGGAGGCAGAAGCAGGCGGATCTTTGTGAGTTCAAGGCCAGCCTGGTCTACAAGTGAGTTCCAGGACAGCTGGGGCTACAGGGAGACCCTGTCTCGAAAAGACCAAAAAAAAAAAAAATCAATGCCAGATCATTTTACTTACTTCTGAACCTTTTCATTGGCTGCCTGGGAGGCCTCTACTGCACATTGAAGCTGTAATTCCATGTTTGCTCGCTCTCTCAGAGCTTGCTCAATTTGGATGGCCAGTTCTTTGTTCTGCTGTTGAGTGATGGAAACAATGCTCTCTCTGTTCTTCAAGGCTTCTTCATAGATACTAAGGGTATGGTTAAACTGATCCTTCAAATTTTCTTCTTGAGACAATGATTGGTGTAAACTGAGGGAATATAAAAATAACATAAATGTAAATAATGTAGGCTGACTCTTCAAGGATCTGTTTAATAAAATCTTCATTTGGAATCTGCACTTTCAAAAACCAATACAGAAATACTTAAATAGGAAAACAAAATTATATAAAGCTTTTATATAATATAATAATTGAACATTGTTCTATAACTGCTTCTAGGCTATACAGACAACTGATTATTTAAGCTATCAAAGCACACAGAAAGATGATATAAGATGTTAATTTAATTATGTCAATGTAAATATTACATTCAATTTTCTTTAAAAGGAATAGCAAAGAAATGGAAAATAAAGTAGCCCTTGGTAAACAGAACATATAATAAGCTGACTGCAAAAAAGTGAGACTTAAAGAACAGATATGAGTTTAAGGAGAAGCAGAGTCTATCAGTGAAACAGAATGAAGGAGGTCTGTGCAAACACCTAGCCGTCTCTGTACAGAACCTTACACTTGTCACAGTGCAGATATAGTGAAGAGAAAATCAATATCAAATGATATGTATTCAGGTATATATTTTTATGGTTAATGAATCTTATGATAAACACAACTACTCATTAAGTGATCTGGAGAAACAGCATATAGACTAAGACTAAATGAATGCAGAAGCAAATGCAGACAAATAGAATCCTAAAATGCTAAAGGTCAGATCCTTGATAAGTCATTACACCTACCACCTGAGGTTATTTTGAAATGGCACCAAGCACCTCACTCAATTAAATAAAGACATTTTGAAAATATAAATATTTAATAAGGGAAATTTAAAATCCACATAGGAGATTTTTTATTAAATAAAATCATTTCAGTATATGCATACAAAGGAAATGTCGAAGGAAGAGTGGGAAGTACAACCACCTAACCATATGACACAGGTTGATAATATGAAAGAAAGAAATATAATTTTTAAAGCTGCAAAAAGCTAGTCAGAGAACTTCAGGACTGCCCAAATATTTAGACTGATACTTCATCTAGAACTGTTCAGATCAAAGTGATTCTAAATTTCTTCTTTTGAAGTTTCATATAAGCAAGCCTTTATGATGCTCTTTCTTTGGGGTATCACATAGAAATAAAGTGGACATGAAATAAAGACAGTTGACATACCAAAATAAATGATTTCAGGATTTAAATTAGTCCCTAACAACAGAGACTGTTGATATACATGAACATATGATTGGACTCCTCTCTGTCTCAAGAAATCTACTCCTTATTCGACCTGCCTCACAAACTACTCATCCTCCATCAAGGCATTCTCAAAGAGAAACAGTAGAGTCATCTTTTGAAGGCAATATGGCATAATATCCTGCAATGGCATCTTATGGCACCTTGAGAAAAATCTCTAAAAATGACAAATCACATATTTTAACTCACCAAACCTGCGGACAACCTTTGAGGAAAATCTTATCTGATATGTTTTACTAATGAAGAAACTGAAACAAAGACAGGCAAGTAATTTAATTAATGTTGTCCCTCTGCAGAGCCTGGATTTGAACTTACAGTTTTCTTTCCTCTAGTTGAACACTCCTCTGTGCTTGCCATTTCTGCATAGCTCCTCATCACCTGTTTCCACTAGTTTCAGCCAGTTTCTTAAGCACAGAAAACTTTTCCACCCAATGCATTTGTTTGCATTGCCTTTCCCGCCATGCATCTGGATGGTAAACTCCTAATCACCTGCCAAGTTTCAGCCCAAATACTATAACTCTAGAGAGGTAAGTTCTTCAACAATTTTATACATGTATGTAATACATTCTGATTGCTTCTCCCCACACCATTTCTTATCTTTGTTTTGTGACCCATTTAGTTTAACCAGGGTTATCAGTGTGACCATTGGATTGGGACTATCCACTAGAGTCTAGTGGGATCACCAGTGGATACACAACCACTTTTCCTGAAACTACCAGTAGGAAACGGTTCAGCAGTGAGAGGCTGATGGGGCCATTCTTGTATAGACTCAGTGCTGTCATCTTCAGCTGATGAGAATCTGGGATTACAATGGCTATGTGTGGCCCAGAATATGGCATTTTGTATCTCTTCTCCTTATCCTCTGGCTCTCACATTCTTTCTACCCACTTTCTGCAATGATCCCTGAACCTCAGAGGAGAAGGTATAAATGCTTTGTGTAGGTCTGAGCTCTTCACTGTCACTTATTCTCAGCAATTGTGCAGCCATAATTCTCCGTAATCATCACATTTCACTGGAAAGAGGTTTCTCTGGTGAAAACTAAAGGAGGTAAATATCTAAGGGCATATGCATATATTTAGAAGGGAGTGTTAAAAGTTATTATGCAGGCTGTTGGGGAAGAAAAACGCATCAATTGATTTACCTAGCTGTGAACCCTGTGAACAATAATACCAGCTTGCCAGGCAAGATGTGCATAATCAACTGCTCTCTGATTGGATTCTATCCCCATAGGATGGAGGATGGAATCCATACCTGGTACTGTAAACCCACTTAAAAGTCCATGGTAGAAAACCGGGCATGGTGGCACACATCTTTAATCCTAGCACTTGGGATGCAGAGGCAGGTGGATCTTTGTGAGTTCAAGGCTAGCCTGGTCTACAGAGTAAATTCCAGGACAGCTGGGGCTATAGGGAGACCCTGTCCAGAAAAGACACACAAAAAACGTCCATGGTAGAAGAGAGCTAGGCCCCAGGGGGAACTCAAATGTAAATGTTGATGTTTTCTCTGTTAGTGTGTCTTTTTTTTAATTTTATTTATTTTGTATGTGTATGAATGTATTTTCTGCATGTATGTTTGTGCACCCATGTCGTGCAATGCTGCAGAGGTCAGAAGAGGGCGTCGGATTCCACTGGAACTGGAGTTAAAGACAGTTCTCAGTGGCCATGTGGATGCTGGGGATCGAACCCCAGTCCTCTACAAGAGCAGTTGGCCTCTTAACTGCTAGCCCATCTCTCCAGCCCTGTTAGTGTGTCTTATAATCATTCCCTAGTTTTTTTTTTTTCAGTTTTATGCTTTACTTACTACTATGAATATACAGATATTGCATAATTTTTTTATGGCCAATTTTAATCAATGTTAATTTTAAGGACCACTTTATCTTATGAGAAGTATATTCCTTAAGAAGTTGAAAAAGGGCTGGAGAGAGGGCTCAGTGGTTAAGAGTATCAGCTACTCTTGTAGATGACCCAGGTCGGATTCCCAGTACCCACCTGACTCCCTGACATCCTCTTCTGACCTCTGTGGGCATTGTACAACAAGGGTGCACTAATATACATGAGGTAACTCACACACATAAATAAAAATAATAAACAAAATATTAAAAAGACTATCAAATATGTATATAATTCCAAGGAAATTTTCCTGTATGAACCATGGTAAAGTAGGGAGAATATGTTCTCAGCATATTAAAGTCTATAACCATTGACACACATTTTTCCTCCTAGTGCTCTTTTTTCTCAAATGAATTTTCCCTAAACAGACACCTGGGACCCACTGTTGAGCTTTCTTCAGGGAGTTCTATCACATACTACTTCTTTCCAAAGTTTCTTATTTTCAGATGCATTTTTCAATAGCAGAAACACTACAACTTAATGGACCTTAAATAGTATCAGAATATATAGCACAAATACATGATAAAATAGCCAAAGCATAAGCTGGCCATGGTGGTGCAGGTAGATCTCTGTAAGACTAAGGCCAGCCTGGATACTTAGAAAGTTCCAGTTCCAGACCAGTGGGGGCAATAGGGAGACCCTGTCTCAAAAAGACAAAAAAAAAAAAAAAAAAAAAAAAAAATCACTGAATCACAGAAATATTTCCCTTTTCTATGAAGGTAATGATGCATAATAAATAAAGTTTCAAGTCATATTTTGAGTTTTGAAATATAATGAAATAAATCCTTCCCTCCCAAAGTCGCTTCTGGTCAGTGTTCTATCACAATAGAAGCCAAACCAGAATATGCATTGAGCCATCTCCTTAACTCAACAAGTAGCTCTTAACTTGGAGTGATTATGTCTCATAAATGTCATTTTGTAGCGTCTGAAGACAGTTTTGGTTGTTAAAACTGTAGGAATGGAATAATTATTAGGTGAGTAAAGAACAGAGATGTTGATAAACATTCTCTAATACAGAGGGCAAATCTTGATAACTAACAGGTATCCAATCTACTATGTCAAGAATGCAGAACCTGGTATAGATGAAAAGATGTTGAACTGTAATCAGAAGATAAAGGGTGCAGTTTCAGTCTTGTACAGTGAACTGAGTGACCTCACCCCCCTGGGGGGGCACTTTACTCAATGAATATTGACTTCTTCAACTGTAAACGTGAGAAGAACCTCAGAGTTCAAAGGAGAGTGAAACAAGGTGATCTGTAACTGAAAATATTTAGCAGTGGCCTTTACCTGTGAACTTTTTATTATTTATGTCTAATTTTGTATAAAATTTTATATAATTCCCAAATTTCTGTAAATATTTTGCTGAAAATTGCCTGTTTCTACAGGTTTTTCATGAATTGGGAGAGGGAAACTACTTTCCTCAGCCTTTATTTACTTACTGATAACATTCTTAAAGCATTCTTAAAAAAAAAAAGGGCAGGCTTGGCTTGTTTTATGAATTAAAATAAATAAACCTGAAATATGAAAAAGTATGTGCTACATTTTCTTGCAGGGCCAGTGTCTGGTTTTACTTTCTGATTAACTGCATTATTTTATTTACTAAGGCCCTTTCGAGTAAAGAGTAGTCGCTCTCCTTGCTTATTTTTGAAGAAACTAGCTTAAGCTCCAATAAACGTTGACTTGGAATCACATACACATGCAAGAAAATCTTTTCAGTATGGCTAACTGCGTGGATGAAGAGATTTCACTGGGAAAGAAAGCAACCTGCTAATGCCAGTGATTTGCTTTCTCTTTTGTTCTATCTGAATTAGTTTAAAGAAAAAACTTCTTAACATCATCTCAGAGAGAACAATTTTTTTTGTTATACAATATGACAATCAATCCTAAACTTGTTTTCAGGAATTTCAAAGAAGATATACTACTGTTCAACATATTTATGAACATTTACTAAAAAGCTTGTGGATGCTACATTTTGTGATACAAATGGTGATTACTAAATATTTTTTAATCAATTGAGAAGAAAGGATAGGTAACAATTTATGCAACTAATTCATAGGATTCATTAAAAAGTATCTCAGTACACTTATAGCTAAAAATGAAAAAAAAAACTGAGAGAAAGATGCAGGACAGTTATGGCAGAATGCATGATCTGGGATGGGGTGGGGGTGGGGGGGAGGGAAAGGGAAATAAGCCTGGAACTGAATTGGAAAAAATGTATGAAATGCACAAAGCATCAATAAAAACTAATTAAAAAAAGTATCTTAGTATTAAATCTACAACATTACTTGGAATTGATGCTGGTTCCTAATTATCAAAATGTGTTCTGCCTGCTTCCTAAATTTGGTGACATGGAAAGCACAGCATGAATAGATTAAGTTCGCCAAGCACTTATTACCATGACACTGCACAGATGACAGTTAACAAATGCTATCACAAATTCTATCATATAACAGAAAGAAACAATTTTGTGGGCACTGGTAAAACTATAGGACAGGAGCCATAGATAGTAATAAAAAGTTATGGTTTAGTAATAAAAAGTTATGGTTTCAGACTAAATAGAAAGGAGACTTCAGATTCTGAGAAGATATAAGAAACAGAAGGGGTCATTAAGAAAAATATCAATATTTTAGAAGTGAAAACTACAATAAATGAAATAAGAAGTCCAATGGATGGGGATAACCAGAGAGTGGAAAGAAAAAATAATCACCAAATTGGAAGGGAACAATAAAAATGATCCATCATGAGTAGCCACACAGATTTAAAACAATCAGAGCCTCAGAGACTTGTGTTCTATAATAAAAGAACTAGCATCAGTGTCATGAGAGTCAGAGAAGGAGACATGAAAGGGGAGAGAGTCAAGGAGTAGTTAAATATTGATTGAAAACTTTCCAAATCTGGCCAAAGACATAAACCTACAAAAGTAAGCAGACATCAAATGAAAAAAAAAAAAAAAGCTCCTACTAGCACATTATGATTAAAACTTCTAAAAATAAAAAAAAGAATAGAGAACCATCAAAATACTGAGAGAATAACACTATATATATATAAACAAATTTAAATTATACCAGAAACTACTGAGAGCAGAAGAAAATGGCATATTAGTTTTCAAAGGCTGAAAGAAAAGAGTTACCAACCTAAAATCCTAGATCTGGAGAAAATTAAAGATGAAAGAGAGAGCCGGGTGTGGTGGCGCACGCCTTTAATTCTAGCACTCTGGAGGCAGAGGCAGGCGGATCTTTGTGAGTTCCAGGACAGCCTGAGAATCCAGGGAGACCTTGTCTCAAAAAAAAAAAAAAAAAAAAACCATGAAAGAGAGAAATCATGATATTCTGAGATGAAAGAAAAATAAGAGAATTTGCATGAGCACATCCACACTCAAAGAATGGTGAATGGAAGCTTCCAGACACAAAGCAACGTGAAAAGAACAAAACTTAAAATGCCAGGAAAAAGCATGGCAAACAAAACATGAAGGAATATAATAATAAACACACTTGAGTTTTAAAGATTATGCTTGATTACTGAATGAAAAACTATAGCACTGTCTGATATGGTTCTGAATGTATATAGTGCATACATTTAAAATAGTTATAATAAATCAAGGAAGGAAAAATATAAAAGTAGATGAGGTTTCTATATCTCACTGGAAATTGTAAAAATGACATCAATAGACAGCAATTATCTCTCTATAATATAACAACTACAGCAAAAATATTAAATACAGTAAAAAACAATGAAAACATTTTGAATTCCAAAAATTGTTCCACTAACTCAAACGAAGTCAGGGAAAAAAGGAAACAGAGAAAAGGACAATAACATGACCACCACCAAGGAAACCCAATGCCAAACCAAAACCAAACCAAACCAAAGACAAGCCTTCCAAAAAATAAACAATAAAAACCTTCAAGTAGGCTTAAATACTAATATAATGTAAGCAGTCTAAATATAACAAAAGACAGGGATTAACAGATGATTATTTTACATTTGTGTATGTGTGTTTGCATGAATGAATGAATGAATGAATGTACACAATGGTGTGCAAGTGGATGGCAGAGGACAATTTGGAAAAGTCCTCTCTTAGCATGTGGGTCTCAGTGATGGAAGTCAGGTGTTCTGGCATGACTTGCTGTCATCATTCTGCAAGCCGGGGAGATGATCTGAAAACATGGTCCAATTATATTCTGTGTACCAGAAATTCACTCAAATATTGATGTCAGCAGATTAAAAGTATAAAAAAATAAATTATACAACTGTTAATCAAAGGAAAGCAGAAGTAGTTATATTAATGTACAAATAGATGTCAGAAAAAAGGAAAGGTCCCACAAAGGGCATTATATTGTTACAAGACAGGTATGTTGGTTAATTAAAATTTTATGTGCTGCAAAATACACTGCTAAGAGAATAACAAGAAAATTTGCAGTGGAAGGAGAAATTATTTGCAAACACCTATCACATGATAATGGTATCTAAAATAAAGAATTCTTCAAACTAAACAACAGGATAATAAACAAAAGATCTGCATAAACATCTCAGCAAAGAAGACATAGAGATAGCAAGCACATGAAAAGATGTTAAACATAAGATTTCCGGGAATTGCAAATTCAAAAGCAATGAGATATCAGGCCACGCATAACTAAAATAGGGGAAAATTAACAATATCAATTGCTAGTTGGGCATATACAAAAATAGTAATTCATTCAGTGCTGGGAGGTGGGGGGAGAGAAGGTTTGCGAGGTCTTAAAAACATAGTCCTACCATATGACTCAGGATTCCTGCTCTTATGTATTTACCCAACAGAGCTGAAAAACCTATGTCCACACAAAAACTGTTCATGAAGTATAGCCATCTTATTCAATATTATCTCAAACTGGCATAACCCAAGACAGTTTTTAATGATGAATGGAGTATATCCATTTAAAGGAATATTAATTAAAAAATGAGCTATCCAAGCCAAGAACATATAGTGAAGAAATTTACATTAATATTGCTTAGTGAAAGAAGCCAATGTGAAAGGTAATATGCTTGATTTCAACTACTCTCCCTTCCATTTTCCCCTGCCTATCTTCTTTTATTGTTTCTGTTTTTTCCCAGTCAGGTTCTCATATGGCCTCAATTTTACCATGTAGGGAGGCTGGCCTTGAAATCCTGATTATCCTGCCTTCACCTCCCAGTACTTGGGAAGTGCACATGTACTACCACACCCAGTTACCACCCAGTTTCTTAGCAAATTCTGGAGAAGTTTGCTCAGCTATGAAAAGCCCTATCCCATACCACCAACATGAATGAATAATAAATATATAAAAATAGCAAAAAACCTCCAACTGTTCTTATAAACAACCAATATTTTTCAGTTTTATTAGTGAACCCAACTCACTTAAGGGAAGTAAATCAATTCTTATTAAACAGCTTGATTTTTATATTATATACAAGGATATCCATGGATACTAATGTCAGATACAAAGACTAAAGAAATTTATTTTATTAGACTATTGTGTGATTCTCCTGGAGGCAACCTCTAATTTTCTCCCATTGTCATTTATTTCTATGATTTTAAATAAATTCAAAAAATTTTATACATTCAGCAAAATATTACCTAGTAAATTTATATATTTATATAGTCAGCAAAATATTACCTAGTCTCTTTCCAATGGACAGATAAGGGAATTATAAGAAATAAACCTTTATATTTTTTCCATAATTTTGCCCATGGTGATTATAAAGAACTGTCATTCACAAGAGAATGGTTCCCAATTTTAGGAAATAATGTGAGTTCTATATACTTTATTTACAAAAAAAATCAACTTCTTACTTATTTCATTTTCAGTATTTTTCGGTATAATATGTGGAAATTGAGAACTTGACAAAGAGAGCCCAAGCTTCTGTCAGACTGACTTATCTACATGTTTTAGAGATCATAAAGATAAAAGTAAGGTTGTTGTTTCTTCCACAGCTGAAGCATTGAACAAAGCATTCACTGAGGTTTCTTCAAAGGGGAATACTTGGCATATCAAGAGTCTGATAACACTAAAACATGACTTACAACACGTTTATAAGTATCAGGATTCTTTAAAAAAATTAGTTAATAATCAGGATGAATGTCATTTACTTTTGTTTGGCTCTCCAGGGAATACTGTTTACTTTGCTTTAAAATTTATGTGAGTCATTTGGTTATATGCCTTTTTTAATTAGGTTGAAGGAAGCAATCACTGGGGAGAAAGCGGAAATCAATTCTGATCCGATATTGATAGCTACTGTGCTGTAAACTGTGTGTCCTTTCTAATTAAATGTAAACATGTTCAGTTCTAAAGTCCAGCAGCAATGACAACAGTCACTAGGAAAGATTGCTTCAGCACTGTTCAACTGATTTTCCTGGCCTTTATTTCTTTCAAAGCTGTGCTTGTGCAATCATTGGTAGGGTGAATGCTGGTTGTAACCGACTTTTTAAGGCCATCTTCAGAGAAAAGATTTGACAAGAATGTAGAGTGCTCTGTAATAGTAAAAGTTACTTATTAACTCTGTCCTTCTGATAGCTAATCAATGGTATTTCAGAGAGTCAAATTTGGTGCACTAAACTGCCCCCTTGCCCAAAGCCAGGTCTTGGTAAATATTTAATGGCTGTAAAGGTGTTTTGTTAGTTATCAAACTGATATGTTTAAGGACTCTTAAAAGCAATGCTATCTTTCCTTCTCCTCCATAAATAATTTGTTCAGTATTACAGTATGTAGGTGTAAAAGCATTTGGGTTACTTCACTTTATCAAAGTATTTTGTTCAGAGAAAAGACCACGTGAAAATTAGTATAAAACGATGTTCATTTTAGTCATATAATGTTATGTCATGTAAACAGAAGAAAATAAACGCCAACATTTCTCCTGGGAGAATGACAACTTAACAGCATAAAACAACCCAGTCACTTCACTTTACTACACACTACAGCAGGCTCATTCAAAATCTGTGGTACAGGTGTTCTTACAAGAAATGTTATAAAGTTTCTGTTCCTATAGAGTTGGAGCAGAACCTATAAAGCTGGGAGACACTGAATTTTGCTTTTTATTCAACATGGAAAAGATACATATTTATATTTCCAATTATCCTCCAAGTCTTGTGCTCCCTTACTTTACTGACTCTAGCTGATTAGGGAGGAAAAATTGGAAGCTTTTAAAATAAGAATTTTTTAAATAAGAAGAAATTTTTACTCATTTAAATATTATTAGAATACTTAGCAATTGATTAGGCATTTTCTAGAAATGAGGCTGATTTCTTTAAACTTATATTCTGTTCATACTTACAGATGAACTCTGAATTAAGTTTAATATAGTTACCAATTTCTGACTGATTAGAATATGAATTAATAGCTTAACTATAAAAAATCACAAATTATTTTCCTAAGTATTAAATAAGAGCTGGTGACTGAAAGCATTGCATTGAATTGATGACTCATTGAGATACATCCTTCAACAGAAGAGTGAATCCTGAAAAGAAAAAAATGTGTTAGAATAAAAGGGCATATTTTTAGAATGGAAAAAGCATGACAAATGTGCCAGATTTGAGGGAATAACACTAATGTTAATAATACTGAACTGACTTGTTTATTTTATGGTCATCCTAAAGGAATGAACATATGAACTCTTTTATATATGTGTATATATATCTATATATATATTGTCTGGCATGGCTGGTATATAGAAGAGAAATAGCTTCTTATTATCAGTAACATATGAAGTTAATTTAAGATGTTACTGAGAGTCCAAGTGCTATGAATTTGCCTTAAAACTCTATCAAAGAATTATCCAATAATATTGTATACTAATAGAACAAAGCACTGTGCACTCATCTTAAATGAGTTTCATTTTGTACATTGCTGATCTTAATATATCAAAGTTTGGAAAGAAGGCATAGGATATAAATACTTTAAAGTGGGTATTTCTGGTTTTTCTCAAAGATATATCTACACTGATTTATATCTCAGAATGTCATATAATATAAACATCTTTTTCTGCTTTTCAAATGTTGTATGTGGATGAAGGTCAAATTAGAACTAAGGTAAGCTAGCAGGTACATGTCTAGGGCTTTAACCTAAAATAGCCACAAATAAACCTCACTGGAATTCTTCCAAAATATGTTAGTTAATTCAAGTTGTATAGGCAAACAATTACCCATGTAAATGGAAAATTTTAAACTGCTTAAATAGATGAACACCTTAACAGGAAATTAAAAGTGTGTATTTCAGGGTGAGTCAGAATGTGCAAAGAAAAAGTCAAACTGTATCAATGATATTTTACCATCAAGTTAACTTCTGAAACTAGATATATGAAGTGACACTACAGGTGATTGATTCTAAACCCTCTTCAGTTTGTTTCCACTGAGGGACTGTCTTCAGAAACTGCATAAAACAAGCACAAATATACTTAGGAATACACAGTAGGAGTACCTAACCCAAATTGAATAGAGAATCACAGAGGGCTTCATGGAAGATATGATGTCTTAGTAACTAATGAAAAAGTAAGAATTTATCAAATAAGGAAAACAAAAGTTCAAACCAAAGCAGGTCACATATATTGCTACAGGGCTATGAAAAATTGATTGCTGACATTTAACTTTTAATGGGCTTGCAAATATGGTTAGTTCTAAATAGAAACCATTAGATACAGAGTAGGTGAGGGAAGGAGTTCTTAGAAATGCAATGAAACTGCCCCCCATTTCTCCAACACCTAGGAAAACCCCATTTTCTGATTGCTAGGAAGCCAATGTGGGGAACCATTAGGTTTGGTGGAAGGCATAGTCATTCTTACTCATTCAGGCAACATCCACAGAGCACCTACTTAGTGCTAGACACTGCTGTAGGTGCCTGAGTGGAATACATGGAGATAGCTACTCTTGTAGAACTTAAGAATAAAGTTTACCCAGCTTTAGGAAAGCTCCACTTGGCAGACACAGGCCCTGAACAAGCAGCACTATCCTCCCATTGGTATTCTATTTTATACTCTAAATCAGGGCTCCAACATACAAATTCTTTGAGTTTAAAAACAAATGTTTTATATTAAATTATACAGATTTATGTCTTGTTCTTTATATTATATGTAGTTGGGAATAAATGATAATCAATAAAATTATTCTTTTAAATTACAAATAGATCAAAATATTACATAAATATAAAAATATTAATTCTAAATTATAAGTATAAATTCTACTAAATATAAATTCTACTAAAATTCCTTGAAGTATTATCTGTTCAAATTTTCATCTATCAATACTTATATTTCAAATATTATATTCTTTTTTTTCAAATTTTATATTTTTATGAGAGAAAAATGCTAGGATGAGCTGAATTTTTTGGCACTAAGAAAAAAAATGTGAGCCAGGTATGATGGCAAATGCCTTTAATCCTAGGATTTGGGAAGCAGAGGTAGGTGGATTTCTGAGAGTTTGGGGCAAGTCTGGTCTACATAGTGAGTTACAGGATAGTAAGGGTTACATAATGAGACCCTGTCTCAAACAAACAAACAAAGGAATATGAAATCATAACATAAAACTTTGTAATCTTTTAATATCCTAGTTATGTTTTAACAACTATTGGCTATAAAAGATTTATGGTCGGGAGTGACAAATTAAGTACTATATGTTTTTGAAAATTTACCAGGCCAATCTGACATATTAATTTATATTTAATAGAGATTTACAAAATTAATGACCATTTAATTATAAACCAATTTATGTCATAAAAACAATATAAAAATACAGCACCATTTAAATAATACATATACACACATAGTCATATATAAAGACAGACTTAAAAAAATACAAAAGATTTTGTATCATTTGCTAGTGTTTGGTTAGACTGTCGGTGGGATGACTTCTAAAATTTTTTTTATAGGGGCTGGAGAGATGGCCTAGTGGTTAAGAGTGCCAATTGCTCTTTCAGAGGACCTGGGTTCGATCCCCGTCACCCACATGGCAGTTGAGAACCCTTTAACTCCAGTCTTTAACTCCAGTTCCAGGGGAATCCGACGCTCTCTTCTGACCTCCGCAGCATTGCACAACATGGGTGCACAACACACGCAGACAGTACATTCATACACATAAAAAAATATATTTTTAAAATTTTCATACAATATAATTTGATGGTATTTAGATTCCCTCTCCAGGTCGCCTTTCCCTATTGACCCCCCATCCAATTTAATTTACTCTATTAAATATATAATAAGGCCTACAGAGTCTAATTTGTGTCCCCAACATCCTTCAGTGTGGGTCCATCCACTGGAGCTGGTTAACATACCTAGAGTCCCATCCTTTGAAAAAGACTGTCTCTGTCTTTCCAGCAGCCATCTGTTGCCACAGTCTCATTAGATGGGATTGGAGTCTCTTATCCACCTCCTCATGTCTATGCTGGGATTTTTTTTTTTTTTTTCTGGTTTGAGCTTCCATGAGACTTGTGCATGCTGTCATCATTGCTGTGAGTTCATATGAGTAAGTGGTTGGCTGTCTGGAAAACTGATTCCCTGTGGTCATCCACCACCTTTGGATCTTACAATCTTTCTGCCTCCTTCCACAATGATCAACATCACTTAATTTTTTTCATATTATGTATATGAGTGTTCTGCCTACAAAATCTGTGTTGTGTAAAGCCATGGAGGCCAGAAGAAGGTGTTGAATACCCTGGGGACTGGTATTATGATTGTTAGCCACCATACAGGTGCTGGGAACTGAACCTGGGTGCTCTACAATAGTAGCCAGTACTCTTAAACACTAATCCATTTTTGCAGTGCTTTGATAGGGATTTTAAAATTGACCTTATATTTAGCTAGCTTTAGACTAAGGTAATAAATTACAGAAAGATGGTAGTATGACTCATCTTACTGTAGTAAAAAGTGTTGAGTTGTTTCAATAAGCAAAACTTAATTTCCTTTATCTGAAAATTTCAGTTATCATATGCTTGGGTTTTAGTTTAGTAAGTTGATATATTGTTATATATTGAATTTACCCAGTATACAAATATAAAAATGGTCTTGGGACATAAAGCCGAACATAGTGGCACATGTCTGTAATCCCAAGGTGGATCTCTGTGAGTTCAAGGCCAGACTGGTCTACATAATGAGTTCTAGGATAGCTGGGGCTACAGGGAGACCTGTCTCAAAAAGACCAAAAAGAAAAAAAAAAAACAGGTCTTGGACTATAATTTGTTCTTCATCTGGGGAATATACTATGGGAAAGTATCATCTAATAACGTTTACTAAGGCTGTCCAGTATGTATATAATCTTGCTTACTATTGAAAAACAGATGTGCTTTGGAAATAATGTAAAAGGAATTAAATTAATGTAGGTAAATAACTAAAAACTAGCAAATTTTATTGTGTTTGTTCTTATAATAGGTATGAGGAGTTCACAAATAAACTACCAATATTAACATATTGAGCAAATGGATTTTCTTCCACACATGATTTATGAGGCAAAGTTCAAAATTATCAGCATTTCCAAATATAATTTACTGAAATACATTAAATAACAGAATATTTTAAGAAGCACCCAATCTATTTTAAGGAGAAATGAAACAAACAAAATAAATTCAATTTGATAAACACAAATTTACCAAATTGAGCTCTTAAGGAAATATTGACATCATAATTAAATAAAATTTCACAAAGTAACACTAAATTTCTAAGAATACATAAATTAAAATCCATTGTTCCACATTATAGGAAGAACATAAATAGTCCTGATGGTATATTAAGAAGAGATCTTAATATATATTTAAGTGCAAAGCATGGGGTTAACTGGAAGGGAATAGCTTAGAGAAAGTCAGGACACATCAAAACATAGGGAGACTTCTCAAGAGTCTCCTGGAGGATAGTTAGCAAGGCATAATTAGAATACAATTTGGAAGTAGACAATCACTCTAATTTGGTTGGTGAAGGCAAGGGAAGAATAGCAATAGTTATTTAGGATAAACAATTCTTGGAAAGATAGAGCAAGACAGAAACACACCATAAAAAAAAGTATACTGGTAACTGCAAGAATATTGGTGTGGATGTGTACATGATTGGGAAACGTATTTAGAAGATTTCAATAGTTGAAATGAGATATAATTAACATCTAAACAAGACAGTGGCAACAATAGAAGAAAAAGAAATATTTAAAAAGTGAAACTTGGGGCTGGAGAGGTGGCTCATCAGTTAAGAACACTGGTTTGATTCCCAGCACCCACATGGCAGCTGGTAGCTGTCCATAACTATAGTTCCAGGAGACCTGACACCCTCCTCTGACCTCTACAGGCATTACACAACATGGGTGCATTTACATACATGTATATTCATAAATATGAAATAAAAATAATAAAATATTTTTAAGCTGGGGGTGGTGGCATATGCCTTAAATCCCAGTACTTGGGAGGCAGAGGCAGGCGGATCTCTGAGTTCAAGGCCAGCCTGGTCTACATAGTGAGTTCCAGGCCAGCTGGGACTAAAGGGAGACCCTGTCTCAAAAAAGACACAAAAACACTTTTTAAAAAAAAACAGTAATATTGATTAAAGCTGTCAAATCACAGGCATTCAGAAGAGCAGTTGTATAAGTTGCTCGTTTTGGTTTTAGACATTCTGAGTTGAGATGCTAATGAACTATCAATTGGAGATGCTATCAGATACTTTTAATATGAAAATTGAAGAGGACTGGAGAGACAGCTTAGTGGTTAAAAGTTGGCTGCTCTTTCAGGGATCCAACCCATTTACAACTCCAGTTCTAGAGGAATCCGACATCCTCTTTTGACCTCCATGGGCATTGCATGACAAGGGTGTACTTACATACACGCAGGAAATGCACTCATACACATAAAACAAATACTTAAATATCAAAAAGAGAAAACTGAAGAGAGAGGGAGAGAGAGATTATCTATATTTTGGTGTCATAAGCATATAGATGAAGTGAAAATCATTGGAATAAAGTGGGGCAGTACACTGAGAAGACTCAGAATTATTTCCACAAACAAAAACATTTCTAAAAGATAGTTATAACAACAATCATGCTCTCATACTAGGAATTTTTAAAAGAGGTATTCTCCTTTTACTGGTATTCTAATGAAACAAGGAATCAGACACAGGTCCTTCCTATATGCTTAGCACTAAGAGAAAATTTATTGAGTAGTTAAGGCTTTGACTAGACAACTATGTGCTCTACAGTGGATTTCATCAATGACAAACTGCACAAATAATGGTAGTCCCATTAGAGTATAATGGAGCTGAAATATTCTATTGCAAAGTTATGTGGCAGCTACCCTAACATCATAGCACAATCTACTACACATGTGTTTGTGGGGATGCTGGTGAAAACAAACTTACCCAACTGCCAATAATTGACTACATATAGTATGCAATTCTGATGATAAAAGGGCTGTAACTGGTTTATGTGTTTACTGTAACATTTTTTTTCACAATTTTAGAGTATATTCCTTCTACCTAGAAAAGGTTACATGCTGTCCTGGTGGCAGCCTCTTACATACTCTCACAATGATGGCATTGCCTAACAATGCCTTTTACAGAAGGTGTGTCTGTTGTTGAGAGAAGCATGCCCGTATTTTGTACCAGATATAGCTTCTTTAAACACAAATGTTTCATATGATGACAGATCTCACATACAACACTGCATTTAACATATTTTTCATCATAGAATCTTTTGTTATCAAATGAATGTAAGGGGATCATGACCTATTATTGAGAGGTGAAAAGGAGTAAGAACTTTGTCGTCAAAAATTGGGTTCAATTATTTAATAATAATATCTATGATTCTGAGGCAAAGTATTTGCCTGAAGTTTAGATTTTCTTTCTTTCTTTCTTTCTTTCTTTCTTTCTTTCTTTCTTTCTTTCTTTCTTTCTTTCTTTCTTTCTTTCTTTCTTTCTTTCTTTCTTTCTTTCTTTCTTTCTTTCTTTCTTTCCTTTTATTGACACAGGGTCTCCCTTCTCCCTGTAGCCCAAGTTGGCCTGGAACTCACTATGTAGACCAGGCTGGCCTTGAACTTATAGAGATTTGCCTGGCTCTCCTAGGGTCAAAGGCGTGTGCCACCACTCCCAGCCCTTCAACATTTTTAAAGTACAAAGTGCTGCTTATTTTACATGATTATTAGGAAGATAAAATAACTCTACCAAAAGTAAAGTGTTACACTGAATGTCAGCTAACATTATCATTAACCTTGCTGTTGTGGACTACATAGACAATACAGGTAGTGAGGGCTGAAGATGTACCCCAAGGCTAACATGAAGATTGGGTCCAGAGAATACAAAACTCGAGGAGCATGGCAAAGCCTGTAATCCAGCTGAACAGAAATCTGGAGTCATGACCACAGTTTACGTCAGGAGTATATGGGGATCATGAGTAGAGTCAGTAGACATTGATCCTGGGGCAGCTAGATGACATGTTGTGAAAATCTCCTATGCTATTTACTCTGGGTTATAGCTAACTAGACTCACATTGCAGATTCTAATAAACGGCTGTTTGCAAACCTCTGGAGACTGAGGGTTTGAAAGTATCCTTCTAAAAATAAGATCACTTTTATCACAAAGTCTTTAAAAAGAAACCAATGAAAACCCTAGGATTCTGGCCTAGAGATCAGATTCAAATCTTGAATTTTAAGGCTAGAAAGAGAAAGTGAAGATATGACTAAGTAGTAGGATACTAAATAGCTTCGATAATTTCAGTAATTCCAAATAATTCCAAGATAATTCTGAATGAATAAGGAATATTGTTTTGGGTTATGATACCTTGATTCTAATTTGTTTTGCACTACTAACAAACCATGTCATTTTGTCTAATATTGTTTAACTTTTCTAGGTCTCACTCTAAATCTGTAGATAGTGAAAATCATATGAATGACAGTTCCTTGGAAACAAGTAATCTGCACAATAATCCTCAAAGATGATCATCATTTCCATTTAAAAATGATTAGAAAGTTTGAGAAAGCTAGTAAACCTCTCCTTTCACAGTTAAATCATTTAAATGAAGATAATTATCATGCTAATCATCTAACAACAGGCAAGTGCTCATCAAGTTCATATGTAAGAAACAAAAACTGTAGAGAAAACAATTGCCCATCCTATGTTTAAGAAAGCTTAAACATGACAGGTACACTTAAACTGAAAAATTCATAATTTTAAGGATACACGAATTACTTAATAGTAAAGATCAACAGATGGGAATTTTTCTTTCATTGGTAAATAAAATACACATGCTAACATTTATTTTTCAACCTATTACTGCTGCTTCTTAATACCACTGCCAGTTTTCTGAAAGACAATTCCTTAGAAGGCCATTTAACCAAAAATATCTAAGGGCTAAGGCTTAAGGAAGAAAGAATGAACATCCTGCTACTTGATATTAATCACATTAACTCAGAGTGCCTAGCAGACGGCCCTGGCATTACTCCTACTGGAAGACACTGAAATTAAAGTATAGGGCTTTAAAGTTAATGGGAGTTGCACAACTGAAACACTTTATGTCAACTCGATAATATGCCCCAAAGTTATTGTTCATGTTTAGTGTCATTCCTATGTTTAGTCAAGAGTTAAAGCATACTTAGTAATTCCTATTTTCACAATATTCTTTCTGACAATAAAGATAACTTTGAGAACAGTTTTCAACGGGCTAAACCTGATGTACTGGTTTTGTTAATAAAAATTCATGACAATTAATGAAATGGATCTATTAAAGACACTCCTCCAAATAGTACAACTGCCACACCTACAAATGAACTTCTCATGACCTATATTATTCAGAAAGAACTGTAGTAACTTGCAATAAGATTTGTAACATACAAAAGCTTCAAACCAAATCAAACCATTACTCAGAAGCTGGCAAGATAGTTCAAATGGAGAATGTTTGATACAGCCACATTTAATCAAGTTTTCATTTGCTGTTTATGCTTATTTCTGTAATTCATGCTTTTCTATCATATTAAAAATTTACTAAATGCAAATATACATTTAAAATCATTTAAAGATTATTATAACTAACACTTGGCTCAATTCCGGACCTGTTCTAGCTTCAGTGAAGGGACTATTGAGTAGGCACACCTCTTTTTAATCTCAAGTTCTTAATGGTGAAGGGTTAGGCAGAGAGAATAGAAAAGAAAGAAACTGAAAGTTTACAACAACTTGCTTGAAATGCTTGGAGAAATGTAAATCAGTAGAACATTTATTTGATTCAATTCCTCCCTTGAAAACAGCCTTTTATTTAAGTCATACTTTGGTCTTCAAAATCTCTTGGGTATCAATAATTACTTTTCTATCATACATTTTATTTCATTCAATAATTCTATGACTATCATGAGCTATAATCAAATTCATTTTCATGAATTTGAATCAGAGTCTATAGAGCAAAACTCATTGTTTAATAGAACTACCGCAAAAAGCAATGGTAAGGACATGGGAGACTTTGAATATACACTCATTCCTAAACCAAGGGAAACTACCATATTTCAAATTATTACCCATTTGTTTTAGACCTCATAATGTTGGTATATGTATGGCGTGTAGGCATGTATATATATATATATTTTGGAGCGATACAAATACAACAACAAAAAAGACTGGGTCAAAGAACTGACTGAAACTGAGTCAAATTTCTGCCCCAAACATTAAACTTCTGCTTTGAAAATTTTAAAAAAGACTGAGAAAAAGATGCAAGACAAGTATAGCAGGATGCATGGGCTCTGGCGGGTGGGGGTTAGGGAAAGAGGAATGGGTCTAGATTTGATTGAGAAATGTATGAAATGCACAAAACTTCAATAAAAAAGCAAAGTAAATGAAAGAGAAATAAAATTATTAAAATAATTCTCAGATATACCTAAGTAGGAGAAATATTGGCTTCCAAAATATGCAACAATCTAAACACTGCATTTTCCCCTTGTATAAACGTTAGCTGAAAACTTGCCGGGCATGGTGGCGCACGCCTTTAATCCTAGCACTCAGGAGGCAGAGGCAGGCGGATCTTTGTGAGTTCAAGGCCAGCCTGGTCTACAGAGCAGGTTCCAGGACAGCTGGGGCTACAGGAAGATCCTGTCTCGAAACGCCCAAAAAAAAAAAAAAAAAAAAAAAAAAAAGTTAGCTGAACACTTACACAAAGTGTAAGCCAAGGTACAGAAAGACAGCAGAGGTAAGATGAACTGTTTTCAGGTGTTATGAAGAAAGTGTGTATTAAGTAGCTAAGTAGCTGGGGAAGAGCTGCCAAGAACTCCCAGAAAATAGATGAGCAAATTTTCTACGAACTTTAAAAATAAAAATTTAGAATAATGTGAGTATAGGAAATACACTGTATTCCTCTATTTGGTATTTAAGTAAATTTTTAGAAACTAATATAAAGTTACCATACTAAATTTTTAAGGCAATATATAATAATTTATATATCAGAGTACACAGCTGCTTAAGTTCAGATACTGTAAAGTGTGAATATTCAAACCAAATATGTGTCAAATTACTTAGGAGTAGAAAAATACATGCTTTGATTCTGAGAGCAAATGGGTTCTAGCTAATAGAAAAATCAACAGAGATATACAGAGAGTAAAAGACAGTATGGTGATTACATAAAATCAGGATGCTGTGGAAAAGGAATTGTAAAACAAGAAAGGATTTTTAGAGAATAAAAACATTTACTAAATTAAAATCTAGGAGTTCTTGATCATACAACTATTTATCCAAATGAAATTTCAAATATGACAGAAAATGACTTGAAATAAAGTTGAAAACATGCCTAAGGACATTCATCAGAACTTTACAACTACAGAAAATGTTAAGAAAAAATATTAATCTGCCTAAGAAGTACAATCTGGCAATTAGGAACCAGAGAGAAGTATCAGGAACTAAAAAGGAAGGAGGTGAACGATCAAATAATTTTAAGGAGTAATGCTCAGAGATGAAAGAGAATCTTCTGAACCCACAGAGATCCACCTACCTCTGCCTCCCGAGTGCTGGGATTAAAGGCGTGTGCCACCACGCCCGGCCAAACCGAAATAATTTTTAAGCACAGATCACAGTAAATGGAAGAATATCCATTCCTAGACATCATCTTATTAGAGTTCAGATCAGCAAGGTAAAATAAAATTTAATGTTTCATTAGAAAAAGCCTACGAATAAAGTGAATCAGTTAAATGCAGGCAGAAAATGGTAACAGGCTAAAAACTGTGAAAGGATGTAATGTTCAAATTTGAATTCTACATCCAGAAAAATCAGGAAGTTACTTGAAGAAGAAATCAAGCAAGAAAGAAGACACAGACTCCTAGGAAAGATGATACCAACTCAGAAAAAGAAATCGAGAATGACGATTGTGCACAGCTCACAAAGCAAGCAGTAGGTTCAGAACACAAGAGCATAGGCTAGGAAAGCTGAAATAATAAAGAGCAAGAACCAAGAAAAATAAGCAGAATTAGAAACAAGGCAGGAAGGATAAGAAAGTCATGGCTGGAATAAGAAGCAAACATAACTATGGTATGACTTTTAGCACTGGAAGGAGTGTCTAAAAATCTTTGTCTTGATCCAAACAACACTCTGGCACAGGGCTAACAAATTCAATATGAAGGAAGACATAATTCTAGACTACTACATGGTGAGACATCTTAATAAGTCTGTTTCTTAGTTCTTAAACCACAGCATTTACCTGTATGTACTTTCTCTATAGGTCTACATTTTGCCAGTGCTTATACAGATAAAAAACAAAGATTTAAAATACAGTCCAAATATATGTATGCATTTTTAAGTACTTTGTCAGTGGCTATGGACTATCACTGCCAAAATAATTCTCCCATTTATATTGGTGAAATCTGTGGAATCTACTCATAGGGGATTAAAAGAAGAACCGAAGATGCAATTGATTCTTAGTATTTAGCACAGCAAAACTTCAGCAACCTGTATGATCAAGTACAATGAATGGAATGTGAAAAATACTCCTTAGGTGACAGAAGGAAGAATGTGATGTTGCTGCCATTCTTGTCTTTGTTGGCACAAACCAGAAATTATGTTAAGATGCTTTCTTGAGACATCCATAGAGTAAAAGCCAATGTGAATGTGAAGAAAGAATGTGAAGGTTCATAAAAAAAAATAAATACCTCAAGAACTTAGATGCAAAGACATCAAGGAACAATTATACATGGAATCTGAATACAATATGTATTCACCTACAAATGCTGACTAATACAAAACCTATAAGTGGTCTCTATATGCATGAATGTCAGCAGAGTACTGACTGCGAAGTTCTCATATTCCTTTAGTACAGTTACCAGGTTAAGGGAAGACTTCAAGGTCTCTAAGACCTTATAGAAGTCTTTTTCCTCTTGTCACTCTCTTGATGAACCTACTTCTGATTTTAAAAAGCAACGGGGTACCAAATAATGACATTGATTTCAATGTAAAGATTTCTGAGACTGCTTAAAATGCTACAGTCTTCCTGGAAGACTGTTGGGTATGAGAGTCATGGACAGCTGGCACTTAAGTGGGTTTTTCTCTCTGGTACAGTGCTTGAATGCTTGGAGATAAACATTAAACATTTTTTTATTTTGTTTTTGCTTCCTAAGAGCCTATGTAGGTTGCAGCTCTATCATGAGGGAGGTATTCAAAAATACGGATGTTCATTAAGGATTATTTTATAAAATCAGCCATCAAGAGTCCCGAGACCCTGTCTTGAAAAGACCAAAAAACAACTACAACAACAACAAACTCTAAGCCTGCCTCCTGTGACATGCTTCCTCCAGCAAGGCCACACCTGCTAAGGCCTCCCAAAACAACAGGACTAAGTGGGGACAAAATGGTAACTATGCATCCCGAGTGCTGGGATAAAGGCGTGTGCCACCACGCCCGCCCAAACCGAAATAATTTTTAAGCACAGATCACAGTAAATGGAAGAAATATCCATTCCTAGACATCATCTTATTAGAGTTCAGATCAGCAAGGTAAAATAAAATTTAATGTTTCATTAGAAAAAGCCTACGAAATAAAGTGAATCAGTTAAATGCAGGCAGAAAATGGTAACAGGCTAAAAACTGTGAAAGGATGTAATGTTCAAATTTGAATTCTACATCCAGAAAAATCAGGAAGTTACTTGAAGAAGAAATCAAGCAAGAAAGAAGACACAGACTCCTAGGAAAGATGATACCAACTCAGAAAAAGAAATCGAGAATGACGATTGTGCACAGCTCACAAAGCAAGCAGTAGGTTCAGAACACAAGAGCATAGGCTAGGAAAGCTGAAATAATAAAGAGCAAGAACCAAGAAAAATAAGCAGAATTAGAAACAAGGCAGGAAGGATAAGAAAGTCATGGCTGGAATAAGAAGCAAACATAACTATGGTATGACTTTTAGCACTGGAAGGAGTGTCTAAAAATCTTTGTCTTGATCCAAACAACACTCTGGCACAGGGCTAACAAATTCAATATGAAGGAAGACATAATTCTAGACTACTACATGGTGAGACATCTTAATAAGGCTGTTTCTTAGTTCTTAAACCACAGCATTTACCTGTATGTACTTTCTCTAGAGGTCTACATTTTGCCAGTGCTTATACAGATAAAAAACAAAGATTTAAAATACAGTCCAAATATATGTATGCATTTTTAAGTACTTTGTCAGTGGCTATGGACTATCACTGCCAAAATAATTCTCCCATTTATATTGGTGAAATCTGTGGAATCTACTCATAGGGGATTAAAAGAAGAACCGAAGATGCAATTGATTCTTAGTATTTAGCACAGCAAAACTTCAGCAACCTGTATGATCAAGTACAATGAATGGAATGTGAAAAATACTCCTTAGGTGACAGAAGGAAGAATGTGATGTTGCTGCCATTCTTGTCTTTGTTGGCACAAACCAGAAATTATGTTAAGATGCTTTCTTGAGACATCCATAGAGTAAAAGCCAATGTGAATGTGAAGAAAGAATGTGAAGGTTCATAAAAAAAAAATAAATACCTCAAGAAACTTAGATCAAAGACATCAAGGAACAATTATACATGGAATCTGAATACAATATGTATTCACCTACAAATGCTGACTAATACAAAACCTATAAGTGGTCTCTATATGCATGAATGTCAGCAGAGTACTGACTGCGAAGTTCTCATATTCCTTTAGTACAGTTACCAGGTTAAGGGAAGACTTCAAGGTCTCTAAGACCTTATAGAAGTCTTTTTCCTCTTGTCACTCTCTTGATGAACCTACTTCTGATTTTAAAAAGCAACGGGGTACCAAATAATGACATTGATTTCAATGTAAAGATTTCTGAGACTGCTTAAAATGCTACAGTCTTCCTGGAAGACTGTTGGGTATGAGAGTCATGGACAGCTGGCACTTAAGTGGGTTTTTCTCTCTGGTACAGTGCTTGAATGCTTGGAGATAAACATTAAACATTTTTTTATTTTGTTTTTGCTTCCTAAGAGCCTATGTAGGTTGCAGCTCTATCATGAGGGAGGTATTCAAAAATACGGATGTTCATTAAGGATTATTTTATAAAATCAGCCATCAGAGTCCCGAACCCTGTCCCTGGAGCCANAAAAAAAAAAAAAAAAAAAAAAAAAAAAAAGAAAGTCCTGAATCTTAGCTGCAATCATGTGTGTCAAAAGCCAAGTCATTTAACTTCTTTACCTACCAACATCAATCATAGCTACCCATATGTTGAAAAGCTAGGTACCAATATTCTTTAAGTTCTTTGAGAAAAATAAAGTCACATTATATCTATATTATTAGAAAACAGAGAGCTCACTGGAATTAAAGTATTAGAATAAACGAACAAGTCATGTTGACTCTAGCTGCCAGTGGGAGTAAAATGCAAATCAGTAGCATCAACAAATAGTAATGAATTATCCACAGGCTCATATCAGTGTTCTGACTTTTGTTTCTCTATTTAAGGGTAACATGTTCTTATTTTTGTGGCTTATAATACATAAAATACAGCAGTACAAAGGAATATATGTGAAACTTTTATGCATTTCAGTACCAGGAGAGAGTCTCTGGAAGATACATGGACTGACACAGTGAATGAGGAAACAAGAACTTGTCTAACTGTTACCCCTTTCAGAAGCTAAAACATAGTTCACACAATCTCATCAAAGTGTGAAAAGTTTCCCTTGCTGAGATTAGTGGCAGGAAGTAGCAGAGAATGTTGTCACTTAATTACACAAATAAATAATAAGCATGCACTTTTAGTCAGACAGTATATTAGGTTCAGGATTCCAAAGTCAAGTAAAAAGTTCCATTCAAGAATGTTTTCATGAAATATGTAAGTTAGAGTTAAGGTTATTACTCTTTTACATATGATTACCTTGTTGTACTGGTACTATTCCTTGAATACAGATGGTTTCATTACAAATTGTACTATCTTTTTAACATTTTTATTTTTGGTCTTTTTAAGATAGGGTTTCTCTGTGGCCCCAGCTGGCCTGGAACTCACTATGTAGACCAGGCTGGCCTCAATCTCACAGAGATCTTTTGTCTCTGTCTTCTAAGTGCTGGGGCTAAAGGCATGTACCCCAATACCTGGCTCAAACTGTATGATTTTAATATTGAAAATATGAATAAATTGATCATATGTCTAATATTCTTGTTTTGTTCTAATAACTTATATGAATATCTGTTATTTTTACATTATCAGTGTTTTGATGCCTAATACTTTAACAAATATATATTGCAATCTGGTAGTTTAGCTTCACTTTCTTTTATCAAACTGCTTCTACAATTCTCAATCATTTGCATTTTCATATGACTTTTAGTATTAGCTTCTCTATCAACAATCAAATAGATGCAATTTTGCTCAAATAATGTAGAGTCTATATATCACTTTGTAGAGAACCAACATCTTGGCATAAGCCTTCCTTTTATGAACATTTTCTTTTTATTTTTTTTGTCTTTTTGAGACAGGGTCTCCCTGTAGCTCCAGCTGTCCTGAAACTCATTGTGTAGACCAGGCTGGCCTTGAACTCACAGAGATCCACCTGCCTCTGCCTCCCAAGTGCTAGGATTAAAGGTGTGCACCACCACACACGGCTTATGAATGAACATTTTCTATTTCTCCACGGAGGCACTCCATAATTATACCTATAAGTTTTCCATATTTTTCAGTGTACAATGTTAAGTTAAATTCATTTTTAGTTTTCCCAAATATCTGAATGAGTTTTATTTAATAATTGAAAAAAAAAAACCTTTCCTTTTGTCTACTGAGACTTTAAAAGAAACAATATTAAAGTTTTGTTTTCTAAACTGCTCATTAATAGCATATAAAATGGGATCGGAGATCTCCCAAGACCACCTGAAGCACAGGTAGGTAGGAGCTGGGTGCTTCAGCAAGGTGGATTGTTGTTTGATTTAATCTAGTTAATCTAGTTGTCTTTGGCTTGATTGGCTTTTGTGGCTGTGGGGGCAGAGTTATCCCCCCAGCTGGTATAAAAGGTGGGTTTGTGTGAGTCTTGAGATCGGAGATCTCCCAAGACCACCTGAAGCACAGGTACGGGGGCACGGGCTAAAGAGCACCCCCAACCCCCAACTGGGATTAAGAAGGTATCTGTAGGAGGAAAGCAAAGCAAGCCTTCAACAGAGTGAAGAGGTATTTGGGACTCACATTGGAATACAGGCAAGGAGAAGCCCATATGTCAGGAACACTAAGAAGAGACAACATGTGAAAGGTGCAGGATAATCCTGCACCAAGTTCTACCAACCCTGTGGAAGATTCCTACAGTGGGATCCCCCTGGGGATGGCCCAGGACACAGATATCAGAAGCACAATTGTGAACATACTTAAAGAAGTACAAGATTATAAAGAGCAAATCAAATAATTAATAAAAGAGAATGAAGAACTCAAGAAGGTCCTAGAGAGAGAGAGAATGACAAACTCTGGAATGAAGTGGAAACACTGAAAAGATCCCATGCTGAAAAAGGTAAGTGTTGTAGTTTGTCTTCAATTGCTGTGACAAAACACTCTGACCAACACCAACTTGGGGAAGAAAGGGTTTATTCAGCTTGCATCTCCTGGGTCATAGTTCATCACTCAGGGAACCCAAGGCAGGAACTAATGGTAGGAACATGGAGTCAGGAGCTGAGGCACAGACCATGGAGGAATGCTGCCCACTGGCTTGCTCCCCTGGCTCATGCCCAGCCTGCTTTCTTATACAGTACACAACAACCTGCCCAGGGTGGCACCACTCATTGTGGGCTTGGCCCTCCAACACTGCTCAACAATCAAGACAATACTCCATAGTTGTGGCCACAGGGCAATCCAATGGAGCCAATTCCCCAATTGAGGCTCCCTCAACCCAGGTGTGTCAAGTTGACACTAAAGCTATCCAGCACAATAAAGGAAACCAATCAACGAAGCAAAGAGCTACAGGAAGACATTGAGAGGCTCCAAAAGGAAGTAGAAATACTAAAGAAATTAGAAGAGGAAATGAAAAATGAAATCAAACACTCATCTATCCAATCAAGAGGAAAGGAACGGGAAAAGCCTCAGAAGCAGAATGGAGGAAGCAGAACAAAGAATATCAGACCTGGAAGATAACACAAAACAACTAAAAACCTCAAGTAAAGATTATGAAAAATTTTAAAAATACACAAAAGTGGAACAAACAGGAACAGTGGGACACTATGAAAAGATCAAACATCCACATCATAGGAATAGAAGAAGAATCCCAAGAAAATGGTATTGATCAGATCTTCAACAGAATAATGGATGAAAATTTCCCCCAACTAAAAAAAGACAAACCAATACAAATACAAGAAGCACATAGAACTCCAAACAGATAAGATCAGAAAAAAACTCTCCACGTCACATCATAGTTAAAATGCTAGACATCCAAAACAAAGACAAAATCCTTAAAGCCACAAGAGAAAAACAACAAGTGACCTATAAGGGGAAACCTATCAGAATTACAACTGACTTCTCAGTGCAAACTATGAAAGCAAGAAGAACATGGAGCAAAGCATTCCCAGTGTTAAAGGACAATAGATGCCAACCCAGTTACTATACCCAGCAAAAATGACGATTAGAGTTGAATGAGAGAGAAAAACCTTCCATGACATAAACAAGATGAAAGAATACATGTCCAGAAAACCAAGCCTTCAGAGAATACTTGAAGCAACTCAAAGGACAGAAGAAAGGAGCAACCATCCCCAGGCACCTAGAAAGAGAAATCAATAAAAGCATAACTGCAGAAGTAGAAACCTAAACCAAAACTGCAAATGGATAATAAGGCAAAAGGAAGCAACACAAACCTATCAGTCATAACCTTAAATATTAATAAACTAAATTCCCCAATCAAAAGACATAGAATGGGAGATTGGATTAGGAAA